>JAGFPH010003473.1:21710-34206 GCA_018207615.1 Philaenus spumarius
TCAGTAATACAAAATCAATTAACTTACCTTCCAGCACAATTTTATTCTACAAATGTGTATCCCAATATACTTATAATTTCCTTTCGTTAACAACAAACCTGGAATTTAAGCACATTATCTCGCTTGTTCAGGAGAAATGAATAACAAAAAGTAAAATAGAAGCTGTAATTAACCGCGTAACCGCAAACCTGGTGTGTAATTACGAAACTAATGTTCTCTTTGTAAATAACAGCTGGTAATTAGACCGATATTACCCACGCACTGAAGTTCTGCGTTACGGAAGTATGCATGCAAATTATAGGAACCCGATTACTTCATTGTGCTCAGAGACTGTGATAGGCTCTCTGCTTTAGTTGCTCTCTAAACGCGATGTTTATTCAACCGGTTTACGATAGTATTGTTGGTGGTTTCAGTTAGTTATTTTGAGAAATAATATCATCGTTTTTGGAATTTACTCAAACAATGGAATTTATAAATACACCACAATGTATGAGAGTTAAATTCCAGTATTTTCCTCAATTTATTTTTATTCAAGGCTCGATTTTGTGTGCAGTGAGCACTACTTGATTTTAAATTTGATAAATTTAAAACGTTACCTTTTTTTAAGTACATATCGTAAATAAATTACCAATGTATTGAAAATGTTTACAATCGTGCTTCAAAGTTTGGACTGCTTTATTTTACAAAATCTGAAAATCTGATTTTAAAATACGTTTTAATAACTAGTTTACTGGTAGATCTATATCCTTGACTATTTTGTTTTGTTTTTAATGTTTGATTCCATGACTAAGTAATGGACAATCAAAGTTCTAGAAAACGATATTGTTATCATATCATCAAAGCAGGTTATTAATTTGTTAATATTAGGAATAAGTAGGTTGTATGTTATTTTCCAGAACTTTGATTGCCCATTATTTTGAAACGAAGCAAGATATTAAGTTCAAGTTTGCGCCATTGTGTTTAGCTTTTAATAAGATTTTTAATGGTGTATTACATGGCCTACCTTTATATTTGGAATTGTTAACCCCATTGCCCCCCTAAGCCTGCAAAATCATAGAGGGTCAGATATGTCAAAAAAAATCCTGTTATGCAGCACAAGATAACTAAAATGTTTTGTTAACTTATTTTCAGTAATAAAAGTAATGACGGGGGTTAAAGGGACTTTATGAACTCTCCGAATATTGAGAATTCAACTAAATATTATGAGTTTAAACCATATTGTTTAGGTTATTTTAATAACAACTGTTATGCAACAATGCAACATTTGTTTCGTATTTAAGGATTGAAAATAGGGCCTATATATTTCAGAATTTCTAATTTTAGGTATTTCGTTGTAACAATATATACAAGAAAACATTGTTATCTTTATTTATTTATCGTGTTTCTGAATTTATATAAACTCAGTATAAACTTTCATAAGTGACTACATTTTCAACCACTTAAGTTTAATAATGAAGTTTTAATTCATGGATTATATTCACTAGAATTCATATTTTAACGACTGCGATATATTTAAGTAATCCTTTTTACACAAATTACCTTTTTATTTCAAATAATGTAAGTTATTGTGTCAGGTGGAAGTTTATAACCAGATATTAAATTTTATATCTAAAAGGCCTTATAACCTATTCCGTACACACTTGAGCAAATTTTATTTAAAACCATAAGTTTCATTGTTATTTCACCTTCAACTCGACATTTAAAATGTATTTTTTTTAAACAGCATCAATAAATGTGTTATTACAGGTTTCGTTTCATATATTTATTATATAGCATATATTTTTCAATATAAAAAGAACATCTTGTATTTCAATTGTTTTTTTATTTATAGAACATTCAAATCGTTTATAAAAATAGCATGTAATATGTACCTTATTCTAAATGTTTCGAGCCATGACATCAGGCTGACAGTACTCCAAACACGTAATTCAATAACAAATATAAATCTGGTATTTCGTATACAAAAAGTAAAAATTTCGTTACTATTGTATCTTGATTATTATTGCGTCTAAAAATGTAAATAAATATTCTTTCACTAACCCTTGATTTTTTTAAAGCTGTAAAACAATCATATGTTTTACTAAAAAAATATTATAACTTTCTAATTGATTACATTCTAGAATGTCTGCTTCTTCTCAAAACGTATAATTATTTCTTTTACAATTTTTATATAATTAAGTAATAATATGTACAGCAAAAATATACCAAAATATTAAATAATTTCGCTCTTTCAAATTTGATAGTAAAATAGTTAATTATTATCCGCTAGCCGCGGACCATTGTGAACGCTACTGGAGTGCCCATAGATGACAATGGTTGTACAAATACAATAATAGATAAACAGTAATCAAGGGCAATTCTTGTAGAACGTTTTATTACTAATAGCATTGTATTTGGATTTCATGATCTATACTAATAGTTCCTTTTTTGAAATTGTTTAATACGTAATGTGTAAATGTACACATTAAAGTAGGCAAGTATGTTTTACCATTAACCTTATATACATTTTTTAATTTCCAGTTAGCTTATAATCACCTAAAATACTTTAAAAAAAGCTTCTCTTGGAAAAACTACACCGCGAAACGTTTGAATTACCATAAAAGGATAGGTAATTTTACTTTTCGGATCACATTATTTTTCTAAACTAAGTTTTGCCTCACAGAGCCACAGTGTTTTACTAAATTTTAAGTCAAAATATTATATCTCGAATAAATGCGTTTATTTCTTTGTTATCAAAATAAAAATATATCCCTATCTAACTTATAGTTTAATTAGATACTGTGATTGTGTTTTATATCCAGCAACTGAGCGTACGTAGCTAGGAGCATTACTTCCCTCGTGTCGGATTATGTTTTCATGGCTAATTTATTACTGAATTAACTTTTACGGCCAAATATTAGCCCCCTGAGAACAAATATTATAGTGCTATCTTTTACCTTAGATTATGCATTGCTAAGGTCACATTGGATACTTCAATGCAACGAACAAATCTATTTGTTTAGTGGTAGAAGTGTAAAATAATTGTTTAATGTATATTTGATTGATTGGTTTATTATTAAATTGATACAACCAAATTGAAACAAACTAAAATGATTGATTGAATGAATGTTTATAATTCAAATTGATTGTCACAAATCTTGATTTATAATATATTTGAAATTGTATTTCGTTTTTATCATGGAAGCTGTTATACCAATTGGATTGTTATAACATGAGCTGTTGGCTGTTAAATATATACAAAATGTTGACATATCCAGATTTTGACTCAATCAATTAATCAACCAATAGTTGAATAATAATTCAAGTGACAAAAGAGATAAAACAATAATTGTAATATGAATACGAAGATGTGCACTCCAATAAATACTACAATTTACAACGTAAACAATGTTTGAGATTACCTATACTAACCCAATTAAAGTAATACTTGTTGAGTTATAATGTATAATCCCAAACTTTCTTTGCAGGCTCTAGCTGGATTGGTTGGAGGAACGACACTCCAGGGATCGTTGGTCATCCAGTAGAACTTATCTTTGAGTTTGATCAAGTTCGAAACTTTTCAGCAATGTATTTGCACACCAACAACTTGTTTTATTGAGTTATAATGTATAATCCCAAACTTTCTTTCAGGTTCTAGCTGGATTGGTTGGACGAACGACACGCCAGGGATGGTTGGTCATCCAGTGGAACTTATCTTTGAGCTGATCACGTTCGAAACTTTTCAGGAATGTATTTGCACACGAACAACTTGTTTTCTTGTGTTATAATGTATAATCCCAAACTTTCTTTGCAGGCTCCAGCTGGATTGGTTGGAGGAACGACACTCCAGGCATGGTTGGTCATCCAGTGGAACTTATCTTTGAGTTTGATCACGTTCGAAACTTTTCAGCAATGTATTTGCACACCAACAACTTGTTTTCTCAAGACGTTCAGGTAATATAATTATATAAATTTCAAACAATATTTTTTTACGAATTTATTGTGAAATATTAAATTTTAATTGTGGTTATTCCATTTCATCCCTTTGACTTAAGTAATACAATTTCAAATGCTTATTTCACATAAAAATAATATTTCTTAATTTTAGCTTTTTAGGTTGTAGGGTGTTAGTTTAATTTATATTTATTCTATAGAGGTAGTAACTCCATTTCAACCACTTATACTATACTAATTGCAACGTCTAAACACTCCTGGTAATGATAGACCTATGGATAAACTGTGAAATTTTTAGTAAAATTGGTCGAATAGTTTTTTTAGTCTAAAGAGGACAAAGAAACAAACACTCATTTTTATATAATATAGAGACACATAAAGTGTATTAACATGTCTTGATAGCAGAAGTAGGCTACATCAAACTTACAAATTTACAAACTTACAAACGGGGACAGTAAATTTGTTTTTGAAGCCCCGTTTATATTTTTAAAAGTTTATGTTTTATTTACATTGCTTTCAATTTGTTTCATCTTAAGGTACCGTAACGCGCTTTACGTACAATTGCTAAACCATCAAGGTTTGCTAAACCACTCAATGAAATGCGTGACACAACTACAATCATTGTATTCGTTTAAATGTAGGCCTAAAATGAATTGACAACGTTGTGAACATTTATTTACTGCATTTACACCTTGTTGACTCACATTTTCAAATAAAATATTTGTTAAATAATACATATTTGAAAAAACCGGCTGTTTAAGTAATATTTTATTAATAGCTGACAGACGTTGTCCTGTCCAAATTTCAATAAATTTGTTTGTGATCATTTTGTGAATTTGTGATAAGCTGTTGAAAATGGTAAAAATGAGAAAAAAAAGTATTTCTGATTAACGATTGTGGTCATGGATACTAAATTGTAGTACGTTCAGAAGAACGCTGATTGAATTTTACATGCGAAAAGAATTGATCAATCTACTCAGGTACATCTATTCAGGTACACCGCTTAAATGCTTAAAATGTGTGATGTGCCTGGAATGTGATCGTCTTGAATCCATGTGGTTTTGTTACAAAATTTAAGTTATAACTAAATTAATCAGAAATGCAAGTAAACAGCAAAAACAAAGAAATGCTTTATTTCGAGTGGTTTGCTGTGACATCACTCTTTCATTCATTGATACACGACATTTTTGTTTTGTTGTCTGCCTCGTAAACAAACAAAGGTGATGGGTTTTCGACACGGGAACAGGCGGATATTTGCATTGACTACATATCCAAATGTTAAGATTTTTGGATGTAGATATTTGACTTATAATACCGTAAACATTTTGTTTGCTTTTACCTAATCTAAAAAAAACTGATAGTTGTGAAGAATATTGGCCCTGATTCTAAATTGGCCAAATTGGATATTTACATTTTAACTACATTTCCATAGCCAATTTTTTTGCAAATTAACGTCTTTGGTTCATTGTAGGCATAACCTAAAATTATATTCAGTTTTTTATCCAAATCAGCTCTTTTATTTACAATATGTAACAACCGACGTTTGAACTAAATTGTAATATAGTAAGCAATTTTCGTTTATTTTTGTTTGTGTTTGCTTCTAGTTTGCCAATCTTCCTAAAAAGCTGTTGGTTTTGTAAAATAATAAACTGATTATAACTTTGCTAAATAAAGATAATTAATGTAAAAAATATGTGTTTTTAAACTTTTTGTTTGAACAGCTTATTTCGTGAGTTATGGTCTTGCGTTAATACAAAAATCCCATAGAAAAAAGTATGTTCAGTTTCCCCGATTTTGAAAATTTTTCCAAAGCCTGGCAACCCAACGCCGTAGCCAGAAAACTTTTCGGGGAGGGGGGGGGGTCAGGTCAGGACCGGGGATTTGAATTTAAACCCTTTTAACATGTTCACCCCAACGCACAGTGCATTGCTCGCCTACTCCCATATTGGGAGAATTTTCAATACGAAATGCATTGCGTGCTTTGCACGCCAACCCCCGTATTGGGAGAATTTTCAATACAAAGAGCATTGCGTGCTTCGCATGCCAACCTCCGTATTGGGAGTATTTTCACTACACAATACATTGTGTGCTTCGCACGCCAAACCCCGTATTGGGAGTATTTTCAATACACAATTCGTTGCGTGCTTCGCAGGCCAATCCCCGTTTTGGGAGTATTTTCAATACACAAGGCATTGCGTCTTTTGTTAGAGTAAAGTATTTTTGTTGAACCTTCATAATTTTCTTATTTAATAGATCAGATCAAGCTCAGAAGAGAGTAAGGTTGTAACCTACTGCATCCATATGTAGGCTATTGTACGTTGTAGTTTAATCAAATAAATTGAAATATCAGTATGCATGCAATGCACAATGATGTAAAATATTTTGCTGGATCCTCTGTTGTGTTGTCTATTTTATAATTTATTTTGCACTTTTTAAACCTAGTATTAATTTTTACAACTAAATTTCGGGATTTCGGGGAGGGGGGTTGACCCCCTAATCCCCCCCCTCCTGGCTATGGCCTTGCGGTGAGCGATCACGCCGCCGGTGTGAAATGGCCTTTACATTTACAGACTTGTGTAAAAGTTGTATAACAATACTGACTTTAAATAATGGCCGTACAACGTTTAACAACATTACAATGCTAACCTTTGGTATCAGTAGTTTGCATAACCGGATGCCCTAATGGTAGCCTATGAAATGAATAAAACCTCTTTCAGGTGTGCTTTAGTTGTATTAGGTTCTCTAAGCTACTCTACTCCCCGTCTTCAGTTGTCTGTTTATTTGTTCAACTAACACACTATAACCTACTATATGTTGAACCAACAACAATTTTTCCTATTTCTCGTATTGCATTTACTTACCAATAAAACAGCAATCAGTTGATCGTATAAACTTGCGCCAAACGAGTAGGCCTATGATGGAAATACAAGTTTTTTAACTTCAAAGCTAAAAAAACTTATAATATAATGTGACAGAAGGCCTAATGCATACTGTAATGGTAAATGTTCGTCATTTTAAAACTGCCTACGCTTCTCACAACCTAAATAGTTAGATGTTCTTTTCAGAGTTTTATAACTTATAAAAAAACTGAACCCCTTATAGGCTCAATCGTTTATCTGTGTTTTACAATTCATTTTGTCCAGAACTAATAGAGTTATCTTATGGAGCCACGGTGGCCGTGGTTGTTAAAGCGTCATTGCTTTATCAATCGTCATGGCAACCATCAATGGAAAGGTTCCGGGTTCAATTCCCATTGACCTCGAATAATTTTCTAAATGGTTTCTTAACAGACATCGTTGGCTGTGGTTCGGATTCCACGTAAAACTGTAGGTCCCGTCTTCATTAGCCTTAAGTGCAAAACAGTAGGACGTTAAAAAAAAAATAAAAAAATAGAGTTATCTTAGTGAAATTTAGAGGCCAAAGTTTAGTACCTAAAATCCAGATATTGTTTATAATGTCGAATAGGTTTGTGTACGCCAATTTTAGACTAAATGAAGACGGGGGAGCAGAGTATAGCGTAGGTAAATCGATCGCCAGTAACTAGGTTCGAATCTATTCTTACTGTTTTAGAGGTTCCAGTATAGTTCTTTTAACTAGTAGTTCTGTGAACAGTAGACCTCGCTCGTTGAAATAACTAATGTGGTTTTGAGCTTAGGTTAAACATAGTGTGCCCTTAAGGAAGTAAACAGAAGGTTTAGCCAGTGAAACATTATTTTGCAATTCCCGCGATTCCGGGGTTTCTAGTACTCGTTTTTTTCTTTTCGTGAGCTTTAACTGATAAAGATTTTTTTTAGCGGCCATTATGTTTTATTTAGGTTAATAATGCCTAAGGTAGCTAAAAATATCGCGGTATTGAGGGAAAACGTAGAATTAAATATTTACTTACTTGAATTACTAAAACTTAACAATGTATTTACAGTTCCATATCATATTCCAATATTAGAAATAATGAAAACAAACGATGTTAAAGCGTCGTGATAGTGATCTGAACCCATGTAGCAACACTTCCCACGCTGTCCAACGGTCATTTTTTGTATGTACTTTATCGCCGCGAGGTTTCATTTGTTTCATCTCATTTTGTAATTCATGTAAAGCTAAGTCAAATACCACTTTTATAAAATAATAACTTACAAGTATACAGTTCAATTCTTTGATTTATCCCCTACAATTTCTTGTAGGCCTATGTCATTTTTGGGCAAAGAATATTATTCCTAAATTACTATTCAAAACAGGCCTAGTATTGTTAGCAGTCTTGTAGTAGGAACATAAAAACTGGTGTTTTCAAAATAAGAAATTTTAAATTGATCAATATTTTTATACAGTTTTATTTAGAACCAAATTACGAAACTTTTTTACTTTTATGAAAAAAATTACAAAAAAATTTACTACTTTTTATGCAGGCCTAAAGTTGAACTTTTTCCTTTCGTTACTGAACATGCTTGTTTCTTGAGCTAATAACTTTGTTAATTTTACTTCAATCATTTTTTATACCTTTATCTACAAAAAAGCTATTGAACACTTTTGAATTGGTTTAGAATAAACGTATAAGAACATGGTTGAAATACAAAAACTTGGACGATATTTTACAAATTTAAAGTTTACGGCCATTTTGTGAGCTTACCGTTTGAGATATGGAAAAAAATCAAGACTACAATTTTGTTGAAAATCTAATTTGCTACTCGCAAAATGTTATTAGTTTTTAAATTCGACTTACGGTTAAGCCACAAACTGGCTTTGGAAAAAAGCTTACACTGAGAGAACCGGTCCGGCCGCCATTTTTATTTTATTTAAGGGGATAAATTTAAAATGGAAAAAACGTATATATACATGGCTTGGCCTAGGTATAAGGAACATTCATGCAAAAAATCATCAAAATCGGTAAAAGCGTTTGGCCGTAATCGTGAGACAGACACACAGACGAAATGCCGTAGGCCTACGGTAAAGTTAAAGCGGAGACCTCGCTTCGCTCGGCCAATTAAAAGAGCCCAATGTAGGAATCAAAACAATTATTGTTCAGAAAAAAATAAGTCAAATCCAAATCCACGTGACAGAATTGTAATATTTATAAAAAATAACATTTCAGAGAAAACAGTTTGTAATTCAAACTTTAAAGACTGCTCCATGTACAACCATGACTATTTAGATAAAGAAATGTTTGATACTTGTAAAGCGCCGTATCATCAACATGTCAGCTGTTCTTCCCTGTGGTGAAACTTTATTTTGTTGTCGGAATGGAGAAACTAATCCAAGACTGGATCCGGGCTTTATCCTGCTGTCGTGTCTTTCTAAGCTTCCATTTCTCAAGTCGGATTCCATGCAGCGACACCGGTGTGAACTCAGAGGTTATACATTTGCATAGCTATTCATTGTCGTCTACTACAACAGATCTTTCAATAAATAAACCACTAACTAAATTACCTTCACAGCACGACTTTCATGGACCGGCCGTTATCATTTGTTATTATCGTATTACAAAATTAATCGAATACAGTTTGATGTCTACATTGGTCTATTCTTAGCTTTAAATGAAATGTTCAAAACAGAGTTAAAAAATATTACAAACCATTAAGAAAACCAGTTACTAACGTTCAATCAATAACTTTGTTTTTTAATTTGTAAATAACTTCACGTTGTCATTCTGTGCCTAAACGTTTGTTGAATATTGTGATAGTTGTACTGGGTAAATAGTATGCACTATTTATCTTTTAGCAACAAGAGTACTATCATACTATTATAATATTTTTTTAGAGAAAGTAGCGCTGCTAAACATTCCAAAAATAATAGTTGTATGTTGTGAAAAATTAGTATCTTTTCTGGAAATTTGTAAAAACAATAATACTACTATTAAAATAATTGTCAGACAAATTATAATATTTTTCTTGTAAAATAAAACTTATTCTCTTATTATTTTTCTATATGAATACGTTAAACTCTTCAATAGATTCAGTAGGTACAATTGTAATTGTCACATTAGGAATACATGAATTGTTCAATGTATTTTATTTTAAAATTAACACTTTGATTCAAATATTACTGCTCCAATAATTTGTTTGTCAGTTGTCAGTTTTACCTAGTGCAAGTACATAAAATTAAATATACTAAAATAATTTTTAAAAACAACGCTTGAAAGATTGAAACCATTTAATTTCTAGTAATAAAACTACCTGTAGCGATCAGTAATGTACTTCATTTTGAATTTATTTAATTATATTTGATGAATTTACTAAGTCCGTATTATCCTATATTGTAACACATCACCTTTAATAGTGGTTTAGTACCAAGCCAAATTTTCTGTGGTTGCTTTTAGTTTATAAATTTAATGCTTCACATGGTTTTTGGGAACTCCATTTTTTAAACCGTGCATACATTTTCCTATGTATCTATTTTTTAATGTCGTATTTCTAAGACAAAGATTGAGTAGTGAATATTTTTATTTTCAAAGTTTTTCATAATTAATACGTTTTTCAAGTTAAGGATACATATCCTGTAGACATAAACCAAAAACAATACAGTATTATAGAAATTTAAGTCACTTCAGCAATTTTTCTATTTAGATTAAACTCCAATGGAATTTTACTCGATTCAAAGCTTTCGGAGGAAACTACAAGTTCCGCAGGAAACTATTTCTAGCAGCCATAATTCTGTTCTCTTATTACTTGTCAGGCTTTTTATAGACTATTCCTATGCAATCGAAAAAGGCAATTATATCAGAAGTATAACTTTCAAAACTATGAAACACAACTAATGACATAAATAAACACAACTAATTCTCCAAACATTTGTGAGAGTTAAAATTAAATAAGTGTTCTCCTTTTTAAAATGTTCATACTTTGTTAGTACTTCCATAAATTTAGTTTACACATTTAAAAATAAAGGTTTAAAGTTAGGTAGTTAGTTTTGTTAATTAAATAACAAGAAGTCAAATTTCAAAAAGAAAAATATTGGTATTTTCTAACTACGAAAGTACGGAGCATAAGTTAGTTTGGTAAAATGTGCCCATTAACGCATTACAAAGGAATAAAATAAAATAAAAATAATTACAACTTCTACCCAGACAGGTTCCGACACAATATCCCTTTACATGTTAAGCAACACATAATTTATTTTTCTTACGCTTTTACAACTTTTATTCTATTTACACCATAGGAATAAAATCATTTGTTGTACATATCGTAAAAAGCATTGTAAAACAAAATCCCTCCCAATAGGATTGTCCCGGCAAGTTCATAAGTTTACCAGGAAAATAATAAAAACGTAGGAACATAAACTAGACGAAGGCAGACGTCGTTCCCTGAGGGGCAGTAACCGTAAGACATCCTTTGTGTTGCAGGTATTCTCGCACGCCAAAGTGTACTTCAGCATCGGTGGGCGTCACTTTGCCGGTGAGCCGGTTCATTTCTCCTACATGCCCGACCTCATCATGGAACACGCTCGGAACGTAACCATCAAACTTCATCAACGTGTCGGTCGATTTCTGAAACTGGAGCTATACTTTGCAGCGAGATGGATCCTTATTAGTGAGCTGAGCTTTGATTCAGGTGAGCTGTACCATTCGTATAATATAACAATATTATTAAATTTAAGGTTCAGTAACAGTTTAGAAATAGGTGTTAGTTTCCTTCATGAATACTATATAACGAGATACAGTTTGCATGTAGTTTGGATCATTAAAGCCTTGTTTTAACAATCTTGTAATAGCAGATGTTTATCCATTTTTAGATTTGAAATATCGTTACTCTCTAACAAAAATTAAATTCTTGAACTATCTACTAATGAACACTAATTTATTAATTTAACTATTTATTATGAATTTCTCAAAACATAAAAGTTCACGTCTTTTATAAATATTTTATAAGTGCCGCCGTATTTTACATTTATTTGTTTATCATCTCTTCCAATACGCATTGTAAACTTTATTTTAGCGTCGGTTTTGACGTTTTAATTTCCTGTCTTTACTGTATCTATAACTTCATGACAGCTGACAGATTATTGTTGAAAAAAAACAACTTGCTCTTTCAAAATCCTTTAAATTATTTGGTTCTTCTTTATTTGTGCATCCATTACTACAAACTGCCCTTATTTTTTTAAATTTTAATGTTAACCACTAAATTACCAGTAAAAACATACACAAACAATAGGGTTTGAATCCAGGTCTTTATCTGAATTTACGAGCCAGTGCTTTTACCACTAAACTATCCCGATCACATTAATAATTGTACGCTTATACGCCCCAATGTAATAGCTTGGAAGCAAAAGCATTGGCAGGTCAAATTCAAAAATCCTGGGTTAAATTCCCAATCTTGGTCTGAGTTTATTTGATTGTTATTTATTTTATTTGACGTTTGACGGGGAAGTTCTACAAATCATTACATCATAAAAACAATATTTATTAATAACATACAAAACTATTTTTTCTTTTTAGTATACGGAAAAGTACAACAAACTAAAATATCTTTTCTAAATGACGTTAAAAGTCTTAATATCTCTGTCTTGTTTAAACGATTTATATAAACGAAGTTCCTTAACGCGGGTTGCGGTAGAAGTTAACAAATAGAAAATGTAA
>JAGFPH010003473.1:48399-60015 GCA_018207615.1 Philaenus spumarius
ATATAGTGCATCGATTACGAGACCAGGTTCAACAGCCCATATAGTGTGTCGATTACGAAACCAGGTAATCAAACTCTTATCACTAAAACACTTATTGTAATCATAAATCTGGTAAACAAAGTAAACTAGAGGTCATTTTCGTAAATATTGTCATCAACAGCATTTCTTACGATTACAGTTTTGTTTTATTATTAACGGTTTAGCCAACGTAAGGCTCATCTAAATTTTGAAATGTGCCCGATTATGTGTCCGATCAGCAAATCTGAACACATTATTAAAAATGCCATCACCTAAGTCAGATAAGTATTTCTGCAGTTAAATAGCAATAAATCAATGTATTAAAGAAGCTTTGTAATATGTAAAATAATATCCTACAGCTTCAAAATATGAAAATGTAAAGTATAGTGAGTTGGTTAGTGAAAACGTAAAGAGGGTTGCAGTGATAAAAAACCAAGCTTATTTAGGCACCACCACGTTTATATGACAATCTCTCCATAAAGTTACTGATAATATTTTGTATATACGAGGAAAGGGAGTTTAAATCAGTAATCTATAAAATACTTCACCCATCTGTAATACTAAGCAAATTGTGGGTTATAGAGTTAAATAGAGCTGTTTGATGTTCCATTTGCCATAATATTCACAATTAAAAATCACTCATAATATTATTAGAGGAGACCTGTGCATGCTTCGCACGCCAGTCCACACTCACTCCGCTCACGCAATTGTGAGTTTGATAATTCGCACATAAAAGTATGATAATTTGTAAAAAAGAATTTTCGGCGATATATTTGTGGCGAAAGTGTACATATAATGTTGGTATTTAATTTTTATCTCGTCTTAAACTAATTAATTATAAACATCGACTTATTTTATTAAAGTTTCATTCATTAAATATAATTAAAAAAAGTTTTCCTACAGCTACTTAATAAAGTGCGTTTTTGCACACTCACAGCAGTGCGCAAACTAAACTACATTTGTTCAGCGTCAAGCAATTATACCTCTTTGTTTTACTTTACCGCACGGCTAAACAGCTGGCGCGCGGTAAAGTAATACTTTTCGCAAGTAAACAGCTAATGTAGTCTATGGTTTGAAAATGTTGATTGTTGTGGGAGTAACATCTGTAAAACTTATCTTTTTAAAAACTGAAACACTAATTTAAAATGTAGCTGTAGGAAAAACATTGTGTGTACACGGGTGCAAAGTTTACTTGGTCACACTCAATAATCTTTGGCAAATGCTTATCTCATGCGACAAACTCGACTTTGCACCCTAGATACACAAATAACTATTTAAGCTAGGACTAAATTATCAATGTCAACTCGACAAACCGTATATATTTAGTTAATTTAGTTTCCAACATTTTACTTTTTTTACAAAAAATTCGTTTGGCCGTTTAGATTATAATTTAAAAATAACTGCAGACTATTATTATGACAGCCATTTTTTAAAGCCCGACTATATTATTATTTTGTTAAACTTATGGATGCACTCAGCTGAGGATGTGCATTTATTAGTAAATATTAGTTGCCATAGAATACTGCTAAACGTGTACAAAACTTCCCTTAAAAGATATTGTTAGTATATGGCTTTTTACGACTATTTAACTCAGAAGAGTTCAAACTATTCTCCATCAAAGAATTATCCTAATAAGTTCAGCAATTTGTGAGATTATCTTGAACATCCGCACAAACAAACAAACACAAAGTTTATCTTTTTCATCTCAAAGTACAGTAGTTGTAACTTTAGTTTTCCCTACTTTCCCTTGCACAAGTAAACAGCAATAATTCACTCAGTAAACGAGTGGCGTATTTTGCAAGCCCCGACGATCCAGAGTTTTAATAACACCTCGCGTAGCGAATTATTAATTACAACCTGTAATAATTGATTTATTAAAGTAGAGTGGAAAGAGGAAGGCTCTGCACACGTGCGCCCAACCTTGCGATTTGCTCGCACACATCAGAAACAGACGTGGCTAAATTAATTCATTTGCCCAGAACACTAATTAAGTCTCAAGCTAAGTCTGATTATGGAGTAGGCGGCCCTGTGCTTGTTCAGTTCCTAAAAATCAAAGGTAAAATACTCGGTACATGAAGAGTTCTCATCTTGCGTGGAAATTAAAATAGAAAAATAAAAACGAAAAATGTATGTGTAGGGAGTGTATTTAGAGTCTTTGCTTTTTCATTCCCTAAATATTTGTTATACTCGCAATTCATGTACTGTACGGTGATTATACAATTGTAATACAATTTTGTAATTTATAAAAGGGTTAGGACTAGTTTATTACAACTGCACTATATTACATTATTTTTAACTTAAACTATTTTTTAAATTATTTTATTTATTTACATTTATCATTATTTATAGACCAATTAAAATTATATAAAATTAATTATTTTAAAATATTTAGTCGATCTACTTAATGCCTAACAAAATTATTTTAATTTATACAAAATAACTTCCAAATGCATGTTAAACACGTATAAAAATATTTAAAATCTGTCAAGGGTTACAAAATTAAACTAGCTAACAATTGATCGTTTAGAAAAGATGTAAATAGACTAAAATAGACTACATTCCTTACTTTTGCATGACATTTTAAAATCTTATAAAACAAAAGCACATCATAGTGACCTTATTATACAAAAATAATGAAACTAAACAATAATTTACAACCACCCTCTATATTTTAAATATTTAACTATGCATACACCCTTTAATTTATAACCTCCTAATTGTTTGAGTATGTTAAAACCCCATGACAAAGTATTAAACTCTGATACCAATACTAATAACACATTTAAAATTTTAGTGTATATAGGATATAAAACGTTTCATGGGTCGACTAAAATGTAGTCACAAATATAAATATAATGTCTAAGAGGTTAAGGGTCTTTTATACCTTGCGTAAAACAGCAAAAATATGCACTTCGTACTAACGTGTTTCGGATGCCGTTTTTCAACCTACAAAGTTGTGAAACATCTTAAATTGTTCTTAAAGGCTTTGTGCTTTTGTCTTACTATATCTTATAATTGAAAGAAATCGACGGCAACTCTTTTTAATCAACAGTTTAACTGAGTAAAAATCTATTAATTTTAACGCATTTTTTGGGAGTTTTGAGGAATAATTTCCATATTTTAAGCTAACACGTAAAAAATATAAAGCCTTCTTTATAACTTAAAGTAGTTTCCCAGATTATTAATTTATAATTAGAATCCGAAACACGTTATTACGAATGCATGTTTCAACGATTTTGCGGCTTCAGTCAGACCTTTTGTATTAAAATCATACTGTACACTCGGAAGATTTCTTCAAGGTAAAGAAGAGCCTTGTACACCAGTCAAGTTTAACCTCTGAATGTGTCTATTGCTAAAAAATAATTCGAAAATATTACAGACCAAATTAAATGCAATGCAAGTGATTACATGACGTGCTAAAGGGATCAAAGAGGAAAGCTGAATTATTTGTTGAGCATACAGTATGTGGTATTACCTATGTAATTAGTTACAGTTGTATTTAAGGTTATGTTTGGAGACATTTCGTGGTGGAAGCTATAAGGCTATATTGATTCGGGAGTAGGAGTACGACAAATAACTTAACTACCGTAAATAACTTACAATACAATAGCATCGCGTCTAACCTATAACTTTGCATGACCCTAAAGTAAACGGAGAACGACTGAACTATGAAATACACATCTACGGTTAACTACTTGGTAATAGAATGTGTATGGAAGCTCCCTAAGTATGTAACCGATCAGTTTACCATGTTATATGAAGTTATAAATCACGATGAATTTACATGCAGCAATTAAAGGAAAACAAATAATTTAGTTTCTATATTAATGTAAACAATACCGCGTACATTGTTAGGTTTTAAATTTACTAAATTGACTTTATAAATTCAAACGTTACAGATTTTATAACAAGATGCAAAACACTATTATAACAGTACAAATAAATATACAGTAATCTATACAAGAGTCGATTACATTTCATTCTCGCTTTCGTTTTCTAGATAAGTTTAATTACTCATAACCTACATTCTTGCAACAAGCACATTATTTTGATAAATATTGTAAAGTCGTTTTAAATAGATGCATAGAATTGAGTAGTTTTCTTAGTTTTTGTGAACAAACATGTAAGACGGTCATAATAATTAATAACCACAGAAAATTAATTCAAAATGTCATGTTTTACAACTACAGAATAAACAATATGATTACAGAGTATAAAAGCGTAACAAGCTAAAATAAATTTTGTCTTTAGATGTAGGGCCTACGAATAAATTCAATTCAATATAAAATCAACATTTTACAATTCAGGTACATAAAAGAGGTTGTAAGAGTATAATATTTTTGCAACAAATATTAAAAGAAACTAAATCTATACTTATAAAAGCCAAATACCATTGACTCATTGACTCATCACAGTTTCTCCAAAACCACGAGGCCTACAAACATGAAATTTGGCACTAATACTCTTTATAGGCTCTAGACGCGCACTAAGAAAGGGTTTCTGAAAATTCAAAATTTTAGAGGGGGTTTTGGGGGTCAAAGTTACTAAATCACGATTTCTCAAAACGTACCCAACGGATTGGAATGAAATTTGGTATGTAGCTTTCTCTAGGGTCATAGACGCTCGCTAAGAAAGGGTTTAAAAAAATTCGAAATGTTAGGGGGGTTTGGGGGGGTCAAAGTTACAAAAACACGATTTCTCTAAAACCATCGAACGGATTGGAATGAAATTTGAAATTTGGTATGTAGCTTCCCCTAGGGCCATAGGTGCTCGCTAAGAAAGTTTTTTAAAAAAGTCGAAATTTTAGGGGAGGTTTGGGGGTTCAAAGTTACTACAAAAAACCATCGAACGGATTGGAATGAAGCTTCCTCTAGGGCCCTAGGTACTCGCTAAGAAATGGTTTTAAAAAATTCGAAATTTTAGGGGAGGTTTGGGGGCGGGGGTCAAAGTTACTAAAATCCCCATAAGAAATAGTGTAATATATTTATTGATATAATATATTTTTTGTTAATATACATTTAACTTTGATTTGTCTATCCGTGCAAAGCCGGGTCGGGCAGCTAGTCATTATATAAAATACTATGGGAAACCCCTGCGTGCTCCGCACGCCAGCCCCGTTGGAACCTTCTATACACATAATCAAGTTATGTTTTCTTTATAATAAAGGTGTAGGATTAATAATAATCCCAAAACTATGATGGTAAATGATGTTAAAAGTTACCTGTTTCCATGTTATAATGTACCTGTTGATGTTATAATGCTAAATGTTCAAGTCAAATTATTTCGTATATTTTATAACAGCAGTTATATTAAAGGTTAAAAGAACCAGCTCGGGTCTACACTTTAATAAAAACCTAACCTAAAAGTTAGAAATACAAATAGTTGCTTAAACGTGTAAAATCAGGTGTTACTGGAAATATTAGAGCAAACAGCTGTTTTATCTGTTATTTTACTCAATTGGTGACTATGGTAATTCATCAGTCTAGGCTTAACTAAAAAATTTGTCCGACTAAATTTACAAATATAAAATAAATACTTTATCAAAATGAATTATAGCCTATGTTACTCAGGGATAGTGAAACTTTTTATTAGTAAAACTAATTTTTCAATCGGTTCAGTAGTTTCAGAGATTACCCACTACATACAAAAAAATAAAAAAATAAAACAAACAAATAACTGTTAGCTCTTTATAATATTAGTATAGATATGTCTTAAAACTTGTAGAACATAATATACAGGTAGGCTATAGATATTCAATTTTGTAAAACATCTATACCAATAATTTGTAGTTTTCTCCAAAAATATCACAATTTTCCTCTTAGAAATGAATCTTCTTACAATACTTAAACAACACAAACAGACGGACAGACAGAAAACTAGGCATTTCAGACCCATATTTACACGGCGTTTTTTGATTGTCTTGACCTAAGGTACAAATACACAAAATTTTTCCAGGGAGTTACTTATATTTGTCATCAATTTAAAATACACATTAAAAGTAAAGATAAAAGCTTTTAAAGCAATAAAAGTGATAACAATTTTATCTCTTGTAGTTTTTTCAGTTTCTCTGTAATTTTACCACAATTTTTGAAATTTTAAAAGAGCCAGTTTTTATAAAAGTACGAAATTATTTCAGCAAAATTTTGCTTTGGTATCTATATTTCTTCGAAAGTTATATCTAGTTAATTAAAAAACAAAATAATTTTAGACAGGTGCAATACGAAGCGTGTTTAGGGCATATGTTTATAGAAACTTCTCTGTACACTTCTCTGTATAAAGTTTTGCAAACGTTTCAACAAATCCTCTATTACTTTTTTCTCGTTTTTAATCTTAAAATATTGTTATTCTTAAATAATTATTAGTACAAATATATTTTTTTGACTGATAGTTCATGAATTCAACTTCAAACCCACATTTTGAGTAGTGTAAAAAATAATATTTGGATTCACTTTAAAATGTGGACTGAAAAGAGACTGAAAATGTACACATTTTTTAGACAGTAAAGATTAGTTTGTGTACATGCTCATTATTTTACATGCAATACAAACAAACAGCTCATATTATTGAATTGAACATCAACATAGTATGTAGCCATCTAACTAATAAAATTTCCATAATTGGATGAAATGCGTGGATGAGTTGTTTATTTTATCTGTCCACATACACAAATGCATATTGGTTTCATATATATCTAATAAACAAGTGTTTGAAATCTACCTGCGGTATATATATAATTTGTCTATACAGAGATGTTTCATTAGGTAACATTCATGACCATTAATCTATTGACATTGGTAAAGGTATTAAACATAAACATGCAATACGCAATAGCTATATATTTTCAAATAATTGATTTTAGAAATTGTAACCACCCACTGAATAATATATAAAGGAAAACATGAATAGAATAATAATTGAACAGTGTATTTGATGTTTAATCGAAATCTATAATTACCTTTACAATAGAATGGCTTTGAAGTAGTACGCACAAATTCCATAGTTGTAATTTCAGTATATGGTTGTAGTTTTCACAATTTCCCTGTAATGTTAAATCAAATCATTATTTTATTAGTTTTTCTTTTGACCATTTTATTTATTTTTATTAATAAGTTTAATTAAAAATATTAATTCCAAAAGCTGTTTTGTGGTCAGTGTTTGTTTTACTAGTAATTTTAGTTACTTATTTAGCTTATCAAGCCTGATTGATAAAGTAGATTAAATTCTATCAAATTAGATGTACTCTGACGATTTGGCTCCAAAAGTCAACATAGTGCTTAAACGAAAGCTTTTGTATTATTTCATGCATAAATTAAATATTTTTTTAGGTATTGTTGGAAGCGTACATTATACGTATACATAATTTAAACTGGTAAAAATAAACTGTGCACTTAGTTTAGTATAAGTAAATCTAATAGATATTTGAGTATCTAGGGTGCAAAGTTGAATTTGCCGCACAAGATAAACAGTTGAAGCCCGAGGTGACGCCTAGGGCGATAAAGTTTATCGAGTGTGACAAATTAAACTTAGCACCCGTGTTACACACAACGTTTTTCCAACAGCTAGGTTTTAAATTAGTGTTCTAGTTTCTAAAAAGATCTGTTTTACAGAGGTACTTCCATAAAAATAAAAATTTCAAAACATAAACTACATCAGCTGTTTATTTTGCGTACAGTGCGCAGAGCAAACAGCTGGAGTGCGCAAAGTAAACAGCTGGAATGCGCAAAGTAAACAGCTGGAGTGTGCAAAGTAAATAGTTGGAGTGTGAAAGTGTTACTTTACCGCACTCCAGCTGTTTAGCCGTGCTATAAAGTAAAACAAAGAGGTATAATTACTTAACGCTGAACAAATGTAGATTAGTTTACGCACTGCTGTGAGTGTAGAAAAACGTATTTTATTAAACAGCTGTAGGAAAATTTTATTTTGGTATGGCTTCAAATTTGAGAGTAAAAATGTTCTTCATTTGAAAAAAAATGTAGGTGTATAAATAGTTTTGAAGATTATTTCTGTCCTTTTAAAATATTTGTCCGTTTAAAAAACAGTTCATCTAAATTACGTTTTTTAGTATAAGGTAAATAATTAGATGCTTAAACTAACTCCTTTAAACTAGGAAGTAGGCTTTTTTCTGCCGGATTACCATTAAAAGCTGATTTCATACTTTGGTGTAATTTGTATCTCTAGTTTACAAATTTATATTAAGTTTCTTTCTAGGAATAGGCTTAAATAATGTTGATTATTTTTAACCTTTGTTATTAATCCTGATATTGTATTATTACTCTTTATTACGAGATGATAATTAACCCAATACCTTTATTAAAATAATTAATGTAGTAATAATAAAATGTAAATGAAGGAAGAATGTTTGGTGTGTAGAGGTCTCCCCTTGTGTAACATAACATATACTGGTAAAACTCAAAATATGAATTAATTTTCTTTATGAAATTATTTAGTAATTGAAATAATTGGTGGTCATGTTACTTTTTTATTCAAATTTTAACAGTTATCGTTAATGAACTAAACTTATATAGGATATAATACAACAGATAAAAGGTCTTTTATAACAGCATAACAGCTGTAGAGTCTTACATATATATATAAATATAAAAGCCATAAGGTTAAACAGAATAACTTTGAGGTCTTGTAAAACTTCTATAATATTTATATTTTATAACAGCTGTAAGTGATTGGATTTAGAATTGAATAGTTTCAAACTAAATTACATTTGTGAAGTAATATTGGAGAAAGTATGTTTTTTAGATATTTTAAGCTAAGTAAAATTTCAAGTTTTTAAATTAAGTAATTTTTCAACATATTCAACTGTCTTATAGTTCAACCTGAGAATAGAGAAATGGTGTCATCAACATGTCTGTGATAAAAACGTATTTGTGAAATTGGTTTGATGAGGTTATTATGGATTTAGTTTCTACGTCGTTAAGAAATAGTTCTGCCAATGCACTAGAAAATGGGGATCCCATGGCTAGTCCTTTATTTTGAACGTAACAGTCATTGTCGAATTCAAAATAATTTTGGTGCAAACATGTTGTGAGAACCACCATTAGTTTCTCTAGCTTGTCGAGTTCCATGTGTTGTCTAATATTATTATTATCTTATAATCTCTAATTTTTCTTTTATCGGGAAATTGGTGTATATTTTTTCTATATCAAAGATGAAAATATGCTATTTTTATTAATTTCCACATATTTTAGTTTATTAATTTGTTCTATAGTATTTTTTTAAGGAATAACTGTGTTTGAAAGTTATATTATTTATTAATATCTGGTCCAGGTTTTTTTTTGGAAAGTTTGTACGCAGGTGCATTGATGAAATTTACTAAAGGTCTTATAGGACATCCATTTTTATGGATTTTTTGTAAAGATCTTAATTTGGGTGCAGTTAGTTTAATCATGGTTGGATTTCAATTTGGTTAAGTTATTATCATTTAAAAACTGTACGGGTTTTTTTTTAACACTTCTGTTTTGACATCATAACTAAGGTGTTGTCCTTATCTGCTTTGGTGATGACAGTATTGTGTAATTGTAACTTGGATGCTGTGTTGCTAAACGTTGTTCATCGATGTGACGGTTAGATTTGTTTGTGTTTACCTTTTTATCTAAAATCAACCTTGCGTCCGTTTTATCGCTTATCAGACATCTGGTAATGTTTTATTTTTGCTTTTCGGTAGACATTGGATTGCAGCTTCAATACAGATGGTCAAGGTTTGCATGTTTTGGTTTGATGTTATGTCTCAATCCTTTGTCGAGTAAACTCTTTTCTTGTGGATTGAATTCTAGGCCTGATTTGTTTAGAACTCGCGGGTGGAAATGGTGTGAGTTAATGAATTGTGATTTGATTTTATAATATTTTTTTGTTTTAATGTTCTTCAATTGGTTGATTTTTTTAGAAATCCTAATTTCTATTATTTCTCTACAGATTCCGACAGTTGGTAAAATTTGATTTTTGATAGACTTTTAGCAAGCAACAAAGGTGCTTTACATTTCGTTATTTGAATATTGTTTTTTAGCATGTAATATTTGCATTATCCTCACAACCACAAAATGGCAGCATACACCAATTTCATACATAGAGCACACACCATACCCATGAACAAATTAGACTTCAACCAGGAAATCAAAATAATAAAACAAATTGCAACTTCAAACTGATACGACCACAGAATTATAGACAAAATATTAAAAAATAAGATTGTAAATCAACAAAAAAAATATAGCAAACAAATAACAGTATAAAATACTACGGATTATTATAAAACGTCGCCGGAAAGTTATTTAAAAAACAAGGATATACACTTGCATTTAAAACAAGGAATAATTTAGGCAAAGCAATAAAACCCAAAAATAAAGAAAAATGTCCTTTCAGTGCAAGCGGGATATATAAGATAACTTTCGGTGATTTCCCCAAACATTACATTGGCCAAACTGGAAAATATTTGAACATTAGATTTGAGAAACTTACACCAAAAAGAAACCTCAACCCGGTTAATTCTAAATTTGCAGAACACCTCATAGAGACAGGCCGTAATTTATTTTATTATTCCACATACATACATGCATATACATACATAGCAACTTGAAAATGTTGCACAAATGTTCCAAAGGATCAATCATGAACGTCTTAGAAGAATTCCAAATATATAAACAGACTACTTTGGACCGCGTACACTATTAAATGAAAAAGTCCACTTACTGTCAAACACCATATTCGACAGCAACCTTAAACTAAAACCCCTTCCGCAACGCAAGGTCATTCAGTACTGACCAGATAATGAACGAATGAACACGTGCGTAATGTTTTTATTTCGGATTTGACGCGCATTTATACACGCAAATTAAAAATCGGTTCGACAATGACTGAATAAACCAGGCAAAACGATTGTCACCTACTAAGGAAAAAAGTTACTGGACTGTAGGAAGAAACACTAAAAAAGTAGTTTACATTACGTATATATTTACCAGTCCATGAGGCAAAAACAAAACAATACTAATATATCAGTCTGTAGTAAATATGTTTCTTTTTGTAAAAGAATTTTAATTTTACATTCACATATCAAAATCATATATAATACAATACTGTTTATATACATGTATTTATAGGGAAAGTTAACTACTGAACAAAAGAGACAATCATAAGGTAGAATTATTAGCTAACGAACACGGTTGGTTTGAAATCTGATACAGAATTGAGAACAGAAACTTCGCCGGTCACGTGTTTAAACTCGATTAATTTGAGCGACAAGATCAAGCCACAGCTTCCCTCGTGGGGAGGGGGGCATACGTGCCCAAAATACACAACACTTAAAAACTAACCACGAGCAGGTTGTCGCAGCCCGCGTCATTCAGCTCAAAGTGAGTTTCTTATTAAATTAACTGTTGAAAGCGAACTCTTGTGTTTGGAATTTTCAATGAAGTCTAGTCTTCGTTAGTGGGTATTCCTTCTGCGGGACGTGTGAAATAATATACATTATTACTTACGCTTCGTGGTGATATGTATATAGTGAGATGTGTATAGGGACATATTGCATTGTAGCGGGCAAAATTGTACCAATCTTACAAAAAGAATAATTAAGGGAACGGAAACGATACT
>JAGFPH010003473.1:60025-87018 GCA_018207615.1 Philaenus spumarius
AATAAGAAAAAAAAATACAGGTGGCGTGAAAGTCTAAAAACGGCACAAAATGTATTATTCAACTGGAATTGCCTTTAATAAGAACGCGCGGTTCTTACGTATATACGGAGGCCACTATTTTTAGACGTTTTTTTTACATACTATTTTTAGTAGTAACCTAGCAACTAAACATACTGTGACTAAATACTATAGGTTAGAACTTTATGCATTTTTTTAAATTATTATTCTGTTGTTTACTAAAACAATACTTAACCTAGCAACGTTTAAAAAATTAGTGGCCTCCGTATAATACGTTAAGTACCGAACGCGCATATATGGTTGGAAAAAGCGGCTTTCGAAAGTAACCGGGTTCATTTGGTTTTTCTAATTAAGTTTTTGTTATTAAATTATTTTATACGTATAATAAATTCATGCTTCGAATAATATATAATTATTATGCTTCATATATATTATTAATATGAAATATATTATTATATTTCATCGATATTATATTCTTATCGATGCATCTTATTACTGTCTTTCCGTCTGTGTGATTGATATCGGCCATTTTTAAAACTATCTTTATGAAATTTGGCATAGGCATAGAACTTACTTGCCCGCACCTATACTCGATTTCACGTGCAGTACGGAGCGCCCATAAGCCATGTTATCTAAAAGGCGGTCTCAATGATACTAACCGTCCAAAAAACACCAAGTAGCACGCAACGCTCGGACAGTTGACGCAACCCGCATGACAATAAACGTGATGTTCCCAGTAATTGTAGTAGCATCACTTATCTCCCGTAAGACCTGTACTGCACGGTGAACGTGGAATTGAGTGTAGTCCGCTATTCAAAAGTCAAAATATTTATTTTTCTTGTTTTTCAGAGGAGCCATTTGTAGTTTAATTGTTACGTGTTTTTAATAAACTAAATTATGTATTTTGAGTAGCTTCAAATAAGTCATCGGTTGGATCCAACCTTTCCAAAAAAACTTGTTCAACATTTTCGTTATTAAACTGAACTACTAAGTTATAGATTTGAGTTAAAACACCAAATTAAGAAACTCAGTTAAATTTTTCAATTTGGAAAGTATTACCTGGAAATATTTTTTAATGGCTTGATAAACAGTTATTAATCATAAACATAATTTGTTTGATAATTATAAAAATGATTGAAATGTTTACGAAAATAAATGTTGAGGCTGCGCACAAACTTATCTTTACAAACCTTTATTTTGCTTTTCTGGAATTTAGATCAAATTGAGTCACATGACAAATTTTCTAGTAATAAGATAAGCAAGTGTTTGACTATTAGCAATATAAGAGATCCTTTCAGTTCAAAATAAAAAACAAAGGCAGTCCGAACGGGATTGGCCGATAGAAGTTAATATTTAAAATGAATTTAAATGCAACCTTTTATCAATACATTCATTTAAACACATTTAAAGAAGAATAAAAATTCGTTTAACTTCGGAAACATTTGTAGGTCTTCGTATAACATATAAACATATTCGATCATTAATTTCTTCACTGCAATATTAATAACTTCAAAATAATTAACGTATATAAATTAACAAAAGATTTTATTAACCTAAGTTTTATAATCCTTATAATAATTTTACATATTTACCAGTTAAAATACATTTATCCGACAACGCGATAACCACCAAATGTAAATCAGGTCATATTCATACATAACAAATTGTATATATCCATCGATACTATATACATACTTATCTGCGCGGCGCGCGCGCAACTTTCTCTTTTCTGCTTCGCGTCAGTTAGGTACACCGAACTTAATTATATAGTAGGCCTACAGCGTGACGTGACGCTAGCCGGAGTTTTATACCCACCAAACAGCTTTCAACATAGCTTCAATAAAAATTACGAACTTTACGTGTATATCCCCTTAAATTAAACATGTAGGGAACAAAACTTCATACTACTATATTCTATACAAAAACATCATATTTATTGTCTCTACATTTTATATTTTTTATTTAGACATAAGCAGAGTATATTTTGCTTTTGAAAAAGCTGAAACAACTGTTGAGCATAGAAGCAATATGAAACCTTTATGAAAAACCTGTACGACGCAAAAACTATAAAAGCATTTATAAATTTAGTATAAAAATAAATCATCTAAAAATGTTCACTAAATATGTTTCACTTAAAATTTTGCAATCGTATAACAATCTAGAACAGCTGACGTTTCAAAAGAATATTGTTAATCGAAATCAGTATATAAAATCACTGTGTTTGTTGTCTTCAATGTAATCCGTACAAGGAATTGAGGTTACACTTTCGTACAGCTGTAAGGCATTATTGTACGTTAATTAGAAGTAAGGTTTCAGTGGGATTGATAGTCTCTCAGAGTGAAGAAGAAATTATTGCTATTTTTGGTAGTCGCAAAGATTCCATATTTTATTAAATTTTAGGTTTTATTATAGTAATTAAATCTTCTTGGAAATTATAAATAATTCGACGAATTACAGTTTTAACACTGAATTTTTAGTACATAGTCAATATTGTTAAGCCTTCAAATTAGAGCAAATTATTAAATTAATCAACTAAGTGTATTATTTTAAATCAATTAATCCCGTTAAGGCTTTGTTCCGGAGCAATTAGTACTGATACGTTTAAGCAAAATATGTTCTTAACCAATTTGTTATTTAAATACAATTTTTCGCCTGGTTTATATTGTATATTCTTACATAAGACGGTCTTTCTATTATTCTTTTTTTTATATAAATGTATTTATACAATACCATCGATAAATTCCAATATTGCATATTATGACTATTGGCCTTTTATTATTTACTTTGGGTAGGCCTTACATGAGGGTGATTAAAAAAATATAATATTCTCATTAGTTAATTTAAAATACATTTGTGTAAGTTAAATGTTTTATATTTTATATCCTATCTGTAATTTTAAAAGCTTATTAAATAATGATTTTTGTATATATAATAATATAGTGTCCCTGCACGTATCTAACAATTAATTGAACGTGGCAGCATAAGCCAAGAAAGCGCTCGATCGATCGTAGAACAACTATTCACGCTATGTAAGCAATTTCAAATTTGGACTCCGAAAAGCTAAAGCAAAAGGTTTCATCATTTTGTTTTTAAATTCTCTCTCCAATAAAATGTAAAAAAATCGTTTTTTTTAAATATTCAATACGAAAACCAATCATTTGTATAAAAAATATTTAAAAGGTTTGAATGCAGATTTATGGAATAATATATATTATTATCAGATAGAATAACAAAATAAAACGTTAAAAATTCAGCAAATTAAATTACATCAACAATTTCATCTTCCACTTCCGTTGTAATACTGTAACTTTAGAAACCCGGCACAAGATACGAAGGTTTAATACGTTACTCCTCCGCCTTCATTAGTCTGACTAGGAAAGTAAAATGTTGAATAGAATATAAAAAACAGCAACGAAAACTACACCTTGTGTACAATTACATGAAAGACAATCTTAATGTTTCAGTGCTAAGTTTACTTACTTAGCATCACTTACTTTTTATTTGCGTCCAAAGTGGAACAGCAGTTCCTTTGTGCCATAGCTCAACAGCTGTTTCTGGTATAAATCATCAGATGTAGCCAATTATAACAAAAATGTGTACAATTTAAATAACACACCAAACATACTGAAAGCAATACAACACTTTAGTATTATTGGAGTGTTAACTTATATAGGCGCACCACGTCCAAAAAAATGTGTATACATGTGTGTGTAACAGAGTATATAGTTTTCTTGTTGAAGGGGGTGAATCGGATTTTACCGTCACGCGTTTCTCAATGGATTTTGTGAAACGCTCTATTCCATATGTTTGAAAAGTTTTGGTCTGGCCGAGATTCGAACCAGCAGAGTCTATCACCAAAGACTAGCACCTTAGCCGGTTGGGCCACAATCGCATTGCTAATTTAGTATATTTGAGTTGGGTGTATAAGGGTAGCAGATTTTTACGTCATAAGCTTAGTCTGTTATGTTAATACAATGAATAGTTTAATTAGTAATACCTCTGAAATTTACATTGTGCTTCCTCATTTCGTAAGTTGTGTTGGAAAAATGAACATTGTGCTTCCTTATTTCGTAATTTTTCACTTACATTTTTTAGTTAAAAAGTGTACACTTCTTCCGTATAGTCTTAAGTACACAATTACATTTTTTTTACTTTACAGAACACTAAAAGGGATGTGAAAATTTAATTTGACCTTTTTAATGTAATGTGAAATTTATCCATCCTTGTGTTGCAGTTTAGTAATACATCGGTAGGACTATGATTTCTGATGAAATCATACAAGAAATGCTTTTAGTAACCCCAAATACATAACAGACAAATTGCTTGTACCTCCCACAGACAAAGAAAGTAAAAACAGAAAATTACTCCTTTTTAATCTTCTAACGTTTTCAATTAAATTAAACGTGCTATTTCACTTTTTATAGACGAACCTGTTAATTTCGCGTATGTAACATTACTTATGAACCCATACTGCGAACATGATCAACTGAATAAACAAGAATATTTTAGTAGATAAAACAACTAATGATAATTTACCCTTGTAGAACTAGTCATGAATCGCAGTTAGTATTATAACTTCAGACTAAAGAACCAGTCCAGTGAAACAATGACAAAGCATTCCTATCGAAAATGTGAATGTATATTTGTTGTAAGTCTTAAATTTGATTTATACTTGGAGAAGCGCCTAACGATAAGAAGCCACCACGAAACTCCTGTTGTAAAAGTTTATCTATGGACAAAAAAATTTTTTTTTTTACTTTTTTTTAATTAAATAAGTGCGTTTACTATAGATAGTGTACTAATACGTATACCAGTTCAATGTTACGTTTATTCATAAATTTACAACAAATGTTCATTAGGTATCCAATCACTAAATAACCAGCAGTTATAACTTCAATATACATTTTTTAAATTTATACAACACCGTAAAAAATTTCAATTTGGGATGTAACACTTATCTTAGAGACACAACAATAGAATTGAAGATATAGTTTCAAAAGAGAAAATAAATGTTTTTTTTAAGTAGATAAACAATGAAATCTCAGGACTATGTGTCAACTTATAAAACATTTTGTCGAGACTTAACCGAAGTGCTCTCTCACAGAAACGTACACTTTCTGGATGGAGTGGATAGTAATGGTTGTTCCATGTCATTGGACGGGTTATAAAAGTGGCATACGCCCTATGGTCTAATACTGAGCTAGGGACCGATGTGTAATCATGCTGTAAGATCGCCTCCCGCAATATTGGCCGCAAGGGGGCTGCCCAATAATGACGGAACGAAATTCCAATATCCCTCTTATATTCGGCTCTCATTCGATTGTCAGCAGGACGTTTTAGTTCTAAAATTATTGCAATGATTAGGAGATATTTATCGTGGAGTTCGTTAAAATAATCTTCGAGTACAACTTATAAAGCTACAACTATTATAAATTGTTTGATTGGTGTTCTTACATTTTCAAGTGTTATATTGATAAAGATGTATGAATTCAGTATCTATAACAATAGACTATTAAATTAATTCCGCAAAACATTTTGTGTGGAGACAATAACAATTTGTAAATAAAACAAATTTAATTACGTAAATTTAAAAAAAAAACATTGTACTAGTATTGCATGGACAACAAATACAAAAAGCACGTTCTTAATTTTGTAAGGTACTATTCAATTTGTACCTCAATAAAAGATAATAACCCATAATTTTTGATGTGTAAACTTCTATAGGCGCACCAAGTCCAAAAAATATATGTACAGTACATGTGTATATATAGCAGAGTATATAGTTTTCTTGTTGCAGGGGATGAATCGGATTTTACTGTCAAGCGCCTCTAGTGAAACGCTCTCTTCCATCTGTTTAAAAAAAGTTTCGATCTTGTCGAGATTCGAACCGGCAGAGTACATCATCATATACTAGCGCCTTAGCCGGTTAGGCCACGATCGCATAGCAAATTTAGTATATTTGAGTTGGCTATATACTTGGTGTAACAGATTGTCCTACATCATAGGCTTAATCTGTTAATGTTAATACAATGTATAGTTTAATTAGTAATACATCTGAAATGGACATTGTGCTTCATCATTCCGTAAGTTGAGTTAAAAAATGAATATTGTGCTTCCTCATTTCGTAAGTTGTGTTAAAAATATTACACTTCTCTCGTGTGGTCATAAAGCACACAATTACAGTTTTTTCTGCATAATTTTGCTATTTATGATCAAATTTTAATTAATCCAGTAGAAAATTACACTAATAAACAAAATACAAACAAACAAACAAAATCTAACTTTTGCTGGACTTTTTTGCAATATTAGCACCTTGATGTTAATTTAACGTCTAGGAATAATACAGTTTCTCAATCGAAGTCGACAACAAAAATATAATTCTTTATTTTATTGCTCGGTAGAGAGAAAGAGAAGAAGCAAGCAAATGAGTATAACACAGTTACAACCTACGGCCACACTAACTAGCTAAATTTACATGTAAGATCAGATAGCAGACCCGGTTATTGATATAATGAATGCAAATTGACGGTGTCCGTTGACATATAAATTTTAATTTGTGGGTACAGAAAAATAAAAATAGTTTCTTGAATACGCCTTTATAATCTTACGACACCATAACCAGTAAAGTTATACAGAGTTAATTATCAGTAGTTTTAAAAAGTCTTTCCTTATTTTTTTTAAGAAACTTTAATGTATTGCGTCTTTTAATGTTGAAAATATTTAATTTTGTTGATGAATAATTTAAATGTTTCTGTTTATTTTTAGAGAATGCATTCAAAATCACCTTTACATTTGCACAATAACTCTATCGTTACAGTTTTTTATCAATAATAAAGATTTTGCATGTTAAAATATTTTGAGTTCCTCTTGTTTCTTAACATTTCCGTTACTTTTGACTGGAATTTTTTTGAACTTCTCTACTTTGAAAACCTTACATTTATTGAGAAACGGAACTACCATCTCTCCTACAGATAAAATAAAATTAGTTTCAAAATCAGTTTTAAATTGATTTCTATGTTTATGGATTAGGTCACTAATGTAGTGATTACTTTACTATCAATTAATAAAGCATTTTACAGTATTTTCTAATCAATAAAAAAATGTGATTAGTATTTTGAAAAATTACCCGTGTATTTTTTAGAAGAGGACCGCCATGATTTTTGATTGCAGGTAAACATACTGTGACTAAAGACTATGCACAGGCTGTGCTAGAACTTCAGGCTATTTTTATTTGTATAATGCTTGCATTTTTGTTATATATATGCTGTGCCTGATAGAACAGCTGCTAAATTATTGCAGTGAATCAAGGACAGTGTTTTGCCAGGAACAACCATAGTTTCTGATTTAGGGTGCCTAAAATTGTATACCAAAAACGCCCGAAATTCTTTTTCAACACCTAACTAAATCACAGAGAAAACTTTGTTGACCCTATAACAAGTGCGAACACACAAATGGCTTCCGCTAAAAGAAGGAACAAGAGGGAATGCGGAACTCAAAGGGATTTCTTGGATTCATATCTCTGTGAATTTATTTGGCGTTACAGGAACAACGAAAATTTTTTTGAAGCAATATGGCAGAACATGAATTTGTACTTGCCTCCAGAAGATTAAATAATTAATTAATATGTATTATTTTACTTCAAAATATATACTAGTTAACAGTTTCGTTAGTTTTTGTATATACAAAATTTTAAGAGTGGCGGTCCTCTTTAAAAAAAGGCAGAATTACCTTCATTTTACGTTCTAAGCGACACAAACGTATAAGAAACTTTCATTATTGTGTTTATTTCTAACAGTACGAAAGGCAGGAATATTTCAATTTAATACCAGCTAATTAAAGCCCACGTTTGTTTTTGAAGAAATAAGACTATACAATCAATAATCGGAGCTTTTCTTTCTAAAACACTGACATCTACCCATTGCCTCATTAAAACTGAAACAATGGAGCCTTAATAATGGTTTTACTTGTAATCAGATTTACCTCGCCAATTATGCAAAATATGTGGAACAAGGATGTAGAGTCTTTAGAGTGGGCAATACGAGATTGTTGTCTGAAATGAAAAATATTTCCTTAACATTTACATAGCTTTAGCATCTGTATGTGCGTTTTGGCAACCAAACTAGAACAGTGGTTTCAACTTATTCTTGAGATGTGAAAATTTGCCACTGTGATTAACCAGTTTAACACAAAACTAATTATTTTAAATCGTTACCCCATTAAATACTTAAATCTTCATTAAATACTTAAAAAATGTCGAGTAAATAATGCCTCCTTGTGAACCAACAAATTTAACGTATATTATATAGGAATAGGCTAGAACTGTGAGAAGGAGAACATTCGAACTTTCTTAATAAATAAGTAATTAAATAATTCGTGTATTAGAATTGAACCAAGTTTCCTTTTGTATTTTCTTAGAAAAACAAAAAGAAATAAATTCTGTCTTGTTTATTTTATTTCATATTTAAATGTTCATCACTAGAAAATCGTTTTAAATTCGTGATTCCTTGTAGTGCAATAGAACCGATTACTTACACCTTACTAAATAGAACCGTGCGTTTCTCGGTTACTTACCATGACCAGAAGATCACCCAGTTGAGGCGGGGAAACATGATCATGTGACTATGTCGCGTGACGAGGCGTTTGCCATTGACGTAATCGTCATGTCTGAACATGTTCGTGACAAGAAAATGTGGGAAGAGAATAGAGCGTTAATAGTCACTTTCCGCGTCCACTTTTGTAATATCAAAGGTATCCTTAATTGCAGGTGGACTATTATTCCTCACGTTTGTGCTTTTGAAGTGATGGGCCCTCCATTAAAATGCACGCGATGTACAATTTAAACATCGGAAAATTTTGCTTCGTTTCGTTGTATTTTTCTTGAACACACAAATTAATATTTTCTAAGGTGAATTATAGTCAGAGTATAAAATAAGTCCCGAAATACCCTTGACAAAGGCGTAAGAACTGGTTGAACGACATTCCTTTGATAAATACCGACAACTCCTGGAAGTTGCTAACACGAGTCGCACGACTTCTTTTGTCGCCTGACGTCGTGTCGCACGACCTTGTGAAGCGATGGCACGACACGGTTACTTTGGAACACGTGCCCGTGTTCAGTGACCAGCAATGTTGATGTGAAGTTTATATTTCAATAAATAATGTTTATTCATGGATCAAGTTCTTCCGGTGGAAGGAATTATTCATTCAAAACAAGCAATTACCATTTAGTTGCTCTCACTGTTTTTAACGGCAATTGCGATATATCAAATTGTGTTCTAATTTATATTATTCTGTTTTGATAAACATATCACTTTTCCTTTCTTCACCTGCCTGCCTCCCCCACCCCTCTCTCTCTCTCTCTCTCCATGTTAATAGTTATTAAGCCTTATACAAGTAGTTGAATGACTAGTTATCTAAAGTTATCAAAATCAAATATTTAAAGTAAGTTGGTTTTAAAAATAGTAAACTATGAAAATACTTGAATGTATTTTTATTTTTGAAACATTATAAATAATTGGATTATTAGCGAATTTCCTTAGGAAAGTCCAAGATCTCTATTTCAGTGCTCTTATGGTGAGACCTAAGTAGTAAATGAGCACTGTTCACGGTCCCTAGAACACGTTTTGGGGTGTATAAAATTGTATATATATGCTTGTGGAAATGCTTCGCTATTGCTTGATTGAATTTTAAGGGTGGTTATCCCATTTCATCCCCTTTGACTTATGTAATCGAATTGCAAATGTTTTTTTTTCATATTAATTAAGAATAATATAAAATAATTTTAGATTTATAGTTTGTAGAAATTTAGTGCAATTTGTTTTATTGTATAGTGGTAGCTACACCGTTTAAATCTTTTGTTTGTAGTGACCATATTTTCTAAAAACATCCTGGTACTAATATGGTGAAATTTTAGTAAAATTAGTTGAGAAGTTTTTGAGAATATAGAAAAAGTAAGTTGATTATTATTAAATTTAGGGTAGTTATTCCACTGCATCCCTTTAAGTAATTAAATTACTAATAGTTTTGTATATTCCTTAAAAATAATGTTACACATTACACCATTTTAGCTTTATATTTTGAAGGAAATTAGTTTAATGTATGTAGAATAGATTAGAATTATTTAGGCCTATGACACATCACTCATACAACTTACATAAAGACACATTGAGTTCTTAACTAATTACAAACTTTTCTCTATAATCTAAAAAAGTGGTAACCAAAAATCCAGCAACATTACTTAACTTTGTGATAAATTAGGTACCGATAACCCTTAGGTCTCTGCCTGATTAGGGTTTACCATCACAATAAAATTTTAAAAAGGAAGGTTTTAGTGCCCTATCATTAAAAATTAAAAATATCCACACAGTACAATAATTTTTGGTGCAAACTAAAAATTTTTCTGTTTAAAATTTAAATAAGAATGGCTTCATTTAATAAAAATATCAATTACTATAAAAGACCACACAAAAACACAATCTACAATTATAATAAAATGCTTTCTACATCCAACATGTTCAACTATGATTTTATTAATTTTTTAAATTCATTTGTATTCTTATTAATTTATATGTGTTTTGGTAGAACGTTAAATAACTACTTCCGATATACATGAAATGCTTTAAATGCTGATAATTTTGTTTTTGACAGTAAAAAAACAATTTATCTATTCTATTTAAATTTGTCTTTAATATAATTATTAATTTCACTACTGCCATTTAAAAATTGTACTAATACTTTATAGACACACAGTTGCCTTAATATTAACAATTCCATCAACCGAAAAAGCGGTAATGAAGAATCCATTTTCTTACGATTTAAAATTACTCGAACAATATGTTTCTCAGTTATTATTATATTTATTGTATAGGAAAAGCAACCCCATTTCAACCCCTCAGACTGAATTAATTGCAATGTCTAAACACTCCTGGCAATGATAAAGTGTGATTTAAATCGGTTAAATAGTTTTTGAGTCTATAGAGGACAAAGAACCAACATTGATTTTTATATATAGACCAAAAAGTTTTAGAAACAGATCACAGCGCCGCCTACCGTGTCCAATTGTGAATCTAAACCAACCATGAACCCACTCTAACACACACAACAAATTTCATCAAAATTGGTCCTGCCGTTTAGGAGGAGTTCAGTGACATACACACGTACAGAAGAATAGTATATATAAAGAAAGTAACTATTTCTTGAATTTTCGTACTAGAATGAAACTTTTGGGTTTTTGTCTGAAAAAATAAATGTAGGCTATTCTGCACGTTTTGTTTTTTTGTTTTTTTACACGACCTTATAACTCGCTTGGTTTCCTCATAAGCGATCAAATACCATAAAAGTGCCCAGTTCAAATCCACAGGGATCTTCTAATGCGAGGCCGAATTTGTACGCTGCGAGTGAAGTCGTCCTTAACCCGAGGCCGCAAGGTTTTGAACCCTGCTATAGTGGAACAAAGGAGCGCTTATAAGTGAAGCTGGAGGCTTAGGTGCAAACAAATTCTAGTAAATATTTCGTACACACAGGTAGCTATTTAGCGCCGTCGTGTATAGATCAATTTCCCTAAACAGTTGGTTGAACCCCTAAAACATATAAACTCAATTTTGGAAATTCGCTCAGCTCACTTCAGCCGTTCAACTGCGTAGTCGATTTATTTACTATGGATATTTATTTGGAAGAGTTAATTAAAATAAACAATATTAATTTACAAATTGTTGAAACTGTTTTGCGGAACGCCGTTATGTTTATCTCGATCTCTTTCTTTTTCTCTGGATTATTAATACATTAAGTATAAGAACATCTACGGATCAATCGCGCAACTATAAATCGCAATTGGAGGCGGAGCCTTAAGTTTTAACTTTCAAGCTAAAGAAAATCAATAGTAACAAGACACACTACAACAAAGTGACTAAATTGTCTTTATTTACTTGTAAGTAAATCAAGTATTTCGTTTTAATCTTTGGAGTAGTGAGTGTCTTATTATTATTATAAAATTTCTCAGTGTACCAATGTGCTCCAAAGACACAGTAGATTTAATTTAATGGTCCAACTGAATTTAATATGCATATCATAATGTAAAATGCCAGTAAGAAAATTACTAAATACAAACCGTTGCTGAAATGACGTTGATTTAATTTTTTAAAGTATAAACTTCTATAGGCGCACCACGACCAAAAAATGTGTAGGACTATACATGTGTGAATAGCAGAGTATATATTTTTCTTGTTACTGGGGGGTTTTACCGTCACTCGTTTCACCATGCATTTTGTAAAACGCTCTGTTCCATCTGTTTGAAAAAGTTTTGTTCTTGCCGAGATTCGAACCAGCAGAGTCTATCACCAAAGACTAGCACCTTAGCCGGTTGGGCCACTAGCGTCTTAGGCTACACCTACATTGGATCCGTATTTCTCCCGATCCGATCCGATATTCCCGACTATCAGGCCCGACGACGTCCGACGTGAGTGCCTACATTGGTCCCGACCTGGACCGATCCGATCTAGTCACAGATCGTCAGTACTGAACCCGTGGTGCAGTCAACATGAGTGGCTACAAATTTTTGTGCTGGGTTTTGTTAGGAAACAACGTCCTCCTGAAGAGACGCAGATGGAAGGCTTGGGTGCATGATTTTAATGTGGATAGGTCTGGAGGAGAGGTCTTTACAACAAGCCTACATATACGAAACCACAGTGATAAATTCAAAGAATACCACCGAAAGAGCATAGAAACTTTGATTAAATTCTTGGAGGTTTAAAGGAGGAATTCCTCACCAGCTCATTCCTTACCAGCTCTATCGATAATTCCTTGTAAATGTTTGCACTCATTTTGATGTAGCGTCGGGACCCGATATCGGTTTGTAAACAAACATGTTTGAACGGCCGTCGAATCGGGCGTCATCGGGTGCTATCGGATCAGGAGTACGGAATAAACTGCAAGCATCTGCTTGTTTTTCGTCCGACGATCGGGTAATATCGGATCGGATCGGAAGAAATACTTATCCAATGTAGGAACGCCTTAGCCGGTTAGGCCACAATCGCATTGCTAATGTAGTATATTTGAGTTGGGTATATAAGTGTAACAGATTGTCCTACATCATAGGCTTAATCTGTTAATGTTAATACAACGTATAGTTTAATTAGTAATACCTCTGAGATGGACATTGTGCTTCCTCATTTCATAAGTTGTGTTAAAAAATCAACATTGTGCTTCCTAATTTCGCAAGTTGTTTTAATTAAAAACTTTACACTTCTCCTGTGTGGTCTTAAGCACACAATTACATTTGTCCTTAAATTAATTTAAGTCAATGTAGGAACATTTAAGCGTGTAGGCCAATTACACAATGTAAAATAATGATTAAGACATACCAAAAGACCTTGGGTAGTTCCTATCGAAGACGTAGTAGTCTACTTAATCAAATACCATAATTTTTGGTAATTTTACCAAATACAGATTGCCCAACAATTGATTAAACTTATTTTACAAATTTTACCCAACAAATTGTTAAACTGTAAAACAAAAAAGAAACGTTCTACTTAAATTATAGGATATGTAAAATAATTTCACTCTCAATTGTGCGGAACCAAAATGGGATATGGGGCATCGAAGCAAATCTTATTATAAGTTATGGCATAACTAAAACTCGATTATTCGAAAGATATTCAAAGTGAAAATATAGAACACAGAAATGTTTATGTCTATGATAAAGCCAGTTGACAACTTGTTGTCTTCTTTTAGATGAAATTGGATTTTGTGTAGTCTGTTTATAGTTTGTTTAACTTTACTTTTATTCCAATGATATTAAATTTAATGTTTATTTTATAGGTTCTATTTTATTTTAACTTCTTGTATTCTCCCGGTCCTTGGGCTCTGAGAGCTCAGAACCTAATTATGTTATATTTCTAACTACACGATTGGTATAAATCTACTATAGGCTATTTGTTTTTTGATTTGTTTTCACAAGTATTTAATTTGATACCATATAAGATAGGTTTAAACATATTTTAAGTGTAAACAAAATGGCTGCTATTTATCTATTTTAATTGTATCTACATTTTCTCTATTGAACTACATACTTTTAAAGGAACATTTATAGCAAGACTATTTTAAAAATTATATTGCTTAGGGGCTACGGGTGACATAGCCCACGAACATGACCAGGGATCTCATAATCCTTAGGCTTTTTGATTTCACCATTGTTGGGTAAAAATGTGTTTAATTTCTTTAACGTTCTTTTAATTCAGATTTGTGTTAACAAGTAGTGCTAGGTTAGGTTAGCTTTGTTGTGTATGATTACATTTTGTATGTATTATTTATCTCGTCTTTTTCAAGCCTTTTAAAATTATGTATGTTTTTTCAAACTGTTTGCTTATTCCAGCCCTTTGGAACCAAAAAATTATGAAAAGAAAAATTATCACCTGCTACATTTCGTGCAATGATTTTTGGGATAATTATATTAATACAGTCAGGATATCAGTTACTCTTTATCCATTCTGTTTTGTAATTCGTTACTTTGCCTTGTTAATTAACACCAATTTATTTATATAGGATTCGTAACAGCTTGAAAATTTTGATTAAACTGTTTCAAACATTCACATTTATCTAAAGGAAAATGCATGAAAGAACTACGAAATGAAAGTAGTGTGCAGGATTGGTCACAAAGCAGCGCTGTATCGTCCCACTTGTTAGGTTATTTGTAACTTAGTTCTGTACATCTTGTAGCAAACGTTGTTATTGTATAATTAATTATGTTTCCTTTTCACAATTTTTACAAATGATATGATAATCTGAAATCTTGCCTTAAAAAAACATTAAAACCAATAAAAAGTGTGATTGATTACATTATAATACTAGTTGATATATTATAAAAGTGGCTTTATGAGGTTGTGTGTTTTTTTTAATTGTAATAATTTTTTAAATGTTAATTTATTTTTAAAGTTATACTTCTTTGCGCCCGTTGTAATCGGGATGGATTGTCGGACAAGAAACCGCGTCACGCGTTAGGAGTAAAATCCAGAAAGTGCCTTTTTATACCTTTTCTCTACAAGAGATACCTCAAGAGTCTCGGTGGGTGAGTGGTTAACTCCCCGGCTGGGAATTTTTTTTCAAAAATTATAGGAAAGTATACGAATAAACGAATGGCCAAAGAAGTATAACTTCCACCGTCTGGTCCGACGCAGACCCAATTTTTTATTAAAAGTAAGTGTATGAGACCAGTAAATACTAAATTATTCACGATAGAGCACAAATTTTACAAAGTGGATTGAAAGTGTTCTCCACCGAATATCATGAAGGCATGTCATGTCCCCGTTGAATACGAAAACCTTAGGTCGATAATCCATTGAACCATCTGAAACAGAAAATACTTGTAGAGAGCAAAGTGAAACATTCTTGGGATATTTGACAAGATGAAAAAGTAAACAAACGAGGAACAAAGAGGAATGTTTGCGGCATAGAGTCACGAAACTGGACAACCATTTGTCTTAGGTGTTGGAAGGGTCACGTTCTTTGCCCCTTCAATGTATTTCGATACTCGCTCACTTACATAGAACCAACTTTGTTAGTGTCAAAACTCCTGAAACAAATACAATGCTATTATTGTAACAAACTGTGTTAGGTGGATATGTTACAGATGGAACGGTTATGAAAAAACTACTCTGAGTGTAGCGCAGGAAAAACATTAACATATTTATTTTTATCTTTGTTGTTTGAAAATAGTAAAGTACTGTAAGTGTCATGTTTTGCAACTAAAAAGGGCGTTTGAGGGGCTCTTTTATTGACACAAAGAACTTTAAACTTATTAAAATACAAATAAGAGTCGGAGTTTATGTAACTTCTAAAAATACAAATTTATTCATCATTAAAAATTAGCCTAACACAAAACATTAGTGAAAATGTTTTAACCCTTTTTGACAAAAACACATAACAAAATAATTAAAGAAAGCAGTCGCGGGACTGCCGACAAAAGTGAAAACTGTAATGAATATTAATCGTTGGTCATATTGGTTTAATCTGTAATTTGTTTATTTTAACATTGAAAAGTATACTATTTTATCGCAACTTACAAAATTAGGAAGTACAATGTCCATTTCAGAGGTATTACCAAATAAACTATTTTAACACAACTTACAATATGAGGAAACACAATGTCCATATCAGAGGTAATACCAATTGAACTATTTTAACACAACTTACAAAATGAGGAAGCACAATGTCCATTTCATTGGCAGCATGCATGTATTTTATATCTTGATTCGATTATGGTACGGTAAGGTACGGTGCGCGAGATTTCATTCGAATACCCACGCAAAATGTGCCGAACGGGCCATAAGAAGTTTCCACTTCAAAAAGAACTAAATATTATTGCAGTAAAAATCAAGTTTTCTTACTTTTGATTAGAGTTTCATGAAAATCGTTTCCTTAAACAATTTTTTTTTTACTGAAGACAATGAGACTACAATTATGATGTAACACATATAAAAAAGACACAATATTTTTTTAAAGTTATATCTTTTAGTTTAAATAAATGTTGACACTGTTTAATTTGTTCTAATAATTGTATTAGCTCTTAAAATGACAGTTGTATTATTTTAACAAGTTTTATTTTCATTTTCTATATGATAATAAAAACAAATCGAGCTTGAATCACCAGAATAAACCATAGTTTATTCCTATGGTTAATTAAACTAATAGAAATTGTCTCATAAATAGTAAATAGACAAACTTGCAAAAAGAGTTGCCATATGCGGAATCAAAAAACAGTTTAAATGTGTTTTTTATTAAACATTTTTAAATTTTATTTCCCTTTAAATACTTTCTTAGTTGTCTTAAAAATGTTATTACAAACTATGTTGCTAACTTATCGAAATTCGTAATTTCAGATGGAAAGCTTAAATTATGTCAGCTTAAATTTTTAACCTGCCATGTTGGACTAAAAGTAGGTTGTCGCCAGTGCTTTTGTCTTCGTAAAACTTTTAAAATAAAGTATAACTTAAACCCCTTCCTGCTGTAAAAGTTACGAGCTCTCCCCACTAACTCGGAAATATCTTAGAACTAAGACAGGTAATATAGCGGATAAAGGTTATTGTTTTGGTTTTAATTGCTTTTTCTGTTCGTGCCTATACGTATATCATTTTATGAAAAATTAGTTTAATCAGGGCCGGCTCTAGGGGTTTTGGCGCCTTAGGCGAAAACAAATTCTGCGTCCTCATTAAAAGTGCCTTCGGTGGGGTCTGCCGGGTATGGAACTTCGGGAAAATGTGTTTGTTAATCATTGTTATAACAAAGAATTTGATTTTATAACCTTTGATTCAAGACTGGGATATGTAAATAAAACTAATGTCAACTTTACATAAAACACATAAAATTTAAAATCCACACACTTCAATGTATTATGTTCATTGAAAAAGTAGTTCTAACAATGGCTTTGAATTTTGTCTTTTTTTTACGAATTATAGATTAATAATTAGAAATCTAAATTAGTATTAGAAAAGCTACATATATCACAGTTTTAAATTAGGTATACAGGTTTATAGGTTGTAGACGTTTTATAATAGCATTATGTACAATTCTCTCAATAATAAACAGAAACTCACAGTTAGTTTTTTATGTTTTTATAATACTTTAAAAAAATACACAAAGAGTATTGATATATTTTCATATTGGATTATTGTTTTCTTAACTACAGTCCAAATGTCACTTTGGAATACTGATTGACAGTATTTTTACTCCTAATGGTACTTTTCTTGGTTTCTGCTTAGCAAATTATTTTACGAGTGATTTTGTGTCTATTATAACTGTCTCGCTATCTCACTTTCAATATAAATTGTCGCCAGACCCACAAGTCTCTCCTGGCACATTGTACTACGCAGATAATTGTGTTTTAATTAGCTTAAGTTTAGAAAAACTTCTTTCAGCACTAACTACGGAAAGTGGCAACGTAAGCAAAATTCGAAGTGCGGGGTTGCCGCCGCACACTACAACCCTACACTTTGCACTCCGCTACGCACAGCGAGGTTGCCAAACTGAGTATTGTTAGGGCATACTTTCCTATTTTCTAAGACAACTTAAATAAAATACCCTTCACCTTTCATTACTTAGTAATTCGTCTGCCTAAGCTACTACTAGAAGCGCCCAAAATTACTAAACTTTTATTTAGTTTATGTTTTTAAATTACCAAATTTTAAAAATCCTAAATTTTTTGCGCCCTAGGCAGTCGCCTACGTTGCCTATATTATGAACGAGCCGGCCTTGGATTTAATAGTTATTAACTGAAAACGCAAAAACGAATCTAATTTTATAATTTTTTGTATTTATTCAAAACTTGATTTTGTACATTCTTTCAAATTTAACAACTTGGGGTTTTAAAGTTATATCATCCAATTTTTTTTTTTTAAGCTTCTACATCTACATGTATTAATAAGTAGAGTCAGGAACCCTTTTTGTAGGAACATAAAACCAACTATATTATTACTGAGAGGCAAATACAATTTTACAAAGAAAACAAAGATTGTTGCCTATTTTTAAGTTTAAACACTTTTAGAGTTATTAGAAACGCTAACATTGTTGAAATATTCTATCAAAATTGCATAATGTCAACTACAATTAATTTATAAAATGTTTGAATTGTATTTAGATTTACATAGTACATTTTCTAGCTATTTTATTACCATGTTCAGGTGTACACGATAAAAGAAAAACATCTGATTTAGGTCACTAGCTTATAAACCAACACAACTTTATGTTAGGTCTAGCCTGATATTATTATAATTTATTTAGACTTAGCTTATTTTAATCTAGCCTTTGGTGCAAATATGATTAACTTTATTCAAAAAAAGGAACCTGCAATGAAGTAAAATCAGTTTTACAATAATACAGTAAAATTAATAATTATCAAACTCCTAGACCGAATTGTATAGTAAAAAAACTTACACAATAGGTAGGCCTACTTTTGCTAAAAAATACGTTGTTAAAAAACTCATTTTTCAAACGATTAAACCAAATCATGTGAATGTTTCTAATTTGTGTGTAGTAGTACTATTCCTGTTAATGTACAAGTAAAACTTTAAATCTAAAATGCAGGTTCATTTCATTTATTTATTTTGCTCACAGTTGTTCAAGGATGCTAGCACAAGGGTTTGTTTGTGAAAAAGGGTCACATATATGGGCCTTAATTTTATGGGATGTTTTTTTTTATAGTTAATATATTTAAAAGTAAATATTTTTTTAGTACAATTAATTAATTGTCAAACAAAAAAACTGTATAATGAGAAATCTATTATTATAAACATAAACTAATAACTAATAATTAGTTACTATTATTATTATTGTAATTATAAACATAGCAGCTATTTACAAAATTAATTTAGATAGTGTATTTAAAAATACTTAACCTTTGGCAACATATTTTCCTCATTATTTCAAGAAATATTTCTATCTCTTGCTATTTGGTGTTATAATTATTAAAAAGACTGAATTCCATTAATTATTTTTCAAATGAATTACTGTTCAAATGAAATTATGCAAATATTCTTACTTTGCATTATAATGCACATTAATTTAGTAGTAGTAGTACTCTGTACTTAAATTACAATTGAAACTAGAGAGTACATTAAAGCAGTGGACAGTTATAAATACACAGTCTTATGCTACTCAATGTTAATAATACATGTATACATGGTGGCTAAAAAACATTCTGCACTGCTCTTTAAATTTCTCAAGTATTAAGGTTTCTAAATGTGGTTTGCAAGAGTATTCTTAATTGTAGTGAAGGTGTTTTTATGAAATTTTTTTTGTACATTTGCTCCTCAGCAGAATGGGGTTTTGGATGGGTAAAACTCAAAAAAATTTAAAGTATAGTCAATTAATTAATAGTTTATTTGAAAAACCTTGGCAAGACATTTATAACATTTTCATGCACTATAGTTTTTGCCAGATTATCTTACAGATTTACTCAGAATAAGATTTTTTTAAACTTTTCATCTTTATAACTACTTTGATTTTTCCTAATTAGTATTAATTTGTACATATTCTAATAAGAACACAATCATTTACAGTTGTAGTCGCAGGAAATTTGACTGAAGAGGAGGTAGAACAGAGTAATGTGATTGAACAGATAAAAGAAGATCCTCCCCAAAGAGATGAAGTTCATACAACACCGACCAGAGATCAGCATAGGAAAGCAGGTAAAATTAATCTACAATTCATTCTATTTATACATTTATAAAAATTTATATGAATTTATATAAATTTATACAGGTCTTCCTGTATAAATGATCTAAATTCCTTCCACTATTATCCATATCATGGCAGATCCCTTTGCTTATATAACGTATAGTTATGTATTTGAAAGTGGGATGTTAAACAATTATTTAGAACCATTTATTGTAAATTATTAGATATACATTTAATGAAAAGATGAGGATATGTTAACTTTCTTTTGTAAAAGAAATCATTACATACAGATAAATTATTTGGTTTATACATTACTTGTATGTAGTGTTTTGCAGTGTACTTCATTGAAAATTAACAAAATATTTCATGTTTTGTAAATTTCCAAAAATTATTTAGACTTTTTTTCTATTTTTCAGGGTTCTCACCCAGCAAAGAGCCTGAGTCTCGTCAATTAATTGGTCTTGTAATAGGTACTCTATCAGCTGTGATACTTCTTCTCATGGCTGCCATTGCATTTATTGTAATTAGAAATCGTAAATTGAAGCCTGCAGTTGCTCATGCTGGATTGACGGGCCAATTCGGACAAGAGAAGAGTGTAACTATTAATATGAAGGTAAGATAGTTATTTTGTCAAGCCTGTTCGACAAATCTGAATATCCAATTATTTAACTTACTGAAAACTGACAATTAATATAAAATTTACAAAATAGAAAAGATATTTTAATCTAATATAAAACATTATTCCAGTTAATTTTTTAACTATACAAAAACCAAAATATTTTATTTTGTGGGAGTATCTGTTTAAGGTGATTAGGTTTCTATTAATAGGATAGTTAAATGATAAGCTAAAGATTATATACAACTGCTAACAATATGTCAATTACTATTTTGGGTTTTTAAGGTGAATTAAAGAACAATAATTTAAGAGTTAACTTACTGTAGCCTATTATATTTTTTAGTAGATCCAAGCAAAGCCCTTCCATCCCTGATTTTTTGTGTCAATCTTTGGCGTTTTCCTTGAAATCTATCAGCTTTGTTGAAATTGAACACAAATTATTAAAATTGTATTAAGTTTGCTCATAGTTTGAGTTCACATGTTAAGTTTTTTGTCTGTCATAATTTATGAACAAAATGTTTGACAATTAGTTTTGTTTGTATCTCTATGCTTACACACAGTTTAATTCTATGCCTATGATTGAAACGTTGTTAGGTTTCATGTAGGCTTACTGGCAACTGTGTTCTTTTTTTAACACAAGGGAAAAAATATAGACCAACATATTATGAATACTCTATATTGTATACCTATTTATAATATAATAAAATGTTTTATTATACTTTTTCTCATTTTACACATTCATTGTCATCCTTATTAAACCAGCTGGTACCTACGGCTTCGCTCACAGATGTGATTAAATAAATAAAAGGACTATCGGGTAAATATTGTGCCTTACCATTACACGCATTTAAAAAAAAAACTATGTACGATCCGAGTTCCATGTCCTAAAAACACACAGTGAGTTTTGCCCAAATCGATCTATGTATCCCTTTAGGCCTATGTAAATTATTAGCTATGCACCAATAAACGCTAAAAATCCCGTTCTGCACCAGTTACTCATAACTCCCGAACGAACATAAAAATTACAAATCAAGTTTTGAGCTTTATTTAACATTTATATTGGATACTGTTTTGATAGGCCTATATTATATTTAACTGTTTAACCAGTGTATACAGTCAAATAAAACACAGACGATCTTGTCAAAGTGTTAAGCTTTTAATCCAATTCATTTGTTTTATTTATAATGGTCGCTTATCTGTCATGTCCGTAAAAGAAGTTCTTAATCTACATCAGCTGTGTTATAACTATCCCTAATTTTGACCATAATTTTTAAATTTTTTACAGGAATTTTTATTTTTTTCCTAATAAAAAGTAGCCTAATATTCTCTGAAAGTCCTCTACATGTTAATTAAAGTTTCGTCAAAATCGGTTCAGCCATTCCGGAGATTAGCCCGGCCAAGCGAACAGACATACAGACAAAAAAATGTATAAATGTGTGTTTAGGTTTTTGTAATGTATGAATAACCATATGATCTTAGAAAAAAGCTTTTATTTTGAAATCACAGACAGATACTTTTATTTGTATGTATAGATGAGATCAACTTGAGTTTAGAAAGATTGGAAAATATATTAACACAATTTTTAAAATAATTATTTATATGCTATGCCTTATTTTTAAACTCTAAGTAATAAAATAGTTCAACTAGCCTAGAATCATGTAAAATGAAGTTTAGAAATGAAATAATTGACACAATGAAGCTCGGTTTCACAACTATTATATACCGCGCATAATTATGAGATTAAATGTGTATTACAGTCAGCCTACTAATTAAAATTTGTGCAATACCTTCTTATTTAAAAGTAAATAATTAACAAAGTGTTGTTAGTGAGAGTGGCTACTGATTAGGTAGAGCAAGAGAAATGGTAGTTTGATTTTTATTGTGTTTGGATATTTTATTCCTTACCACGGAGGATCACCAACAACCAAACAATCTTACTTTCATTCAATTCGAGGTAAATCTGTAAAATAAATTTTATAACCTCTGTGCAGTACGAAAATATTGTACATGTTTGGAAAATTGTAGATAACATATTTCATTATTGTACTGTATTTGTGACACCTCAATCTCTTATATATAAAGGAGAGACACATATTATTGAGGAAAGAAACACTTTTTATATTCAAAAGATATTTTTTAAATTATATTACATTGGTCTGAGAGAGAATGGACGGGAAAATCCATTTAGTAGATTGCAATGAAGTTAATGCAGTTATTATTGAATGTGCCCGGCTACAGTTAGAGTTGTGTGTGCAGACACACTTTCAGTTTATACTGCTTGGATTTAGAAATTTAAAATGGCATATTGTAAGAAAGTTTGAAATTAAAAACGTTCGTAAATAGAACCTTAATTGTGGACAATTCATTATCAGTTAAATTAATTATGTAATTAAAATCTTGTAAATAGAATAAAATGTTAAATTCAGATTTACTGTAACTGATCAGAAAATTATGAACAATATTATTATATATTGATATGAACCTATCTACACTAATAGATAATGTTCTAACTTTTGTGTGTTTTAAGAATGCCTATTTCAAGTGTTCAAGATTCAAATATGGACATTCATATATGGGGCAATTTCTGATGGGCGTTGTAGAGTTACAAAAATTACATGTATGAGGATGTACCAAAAATCCCTCATTTTCTTATTAGAAAACAATGTTAAATTTTAAATTTCTGTATCTTTGAAAACTATATGAGGTGCATCAAACATTTTCCCAGAAGAAGGTTTACAGAAAAAACACAATTTTCTTATGGGTAACAATGTTTTATTTGAAGTGTCTATATCTTTAAAACTGTTTAAGTATACAGCATTATATAAATAGGGGAATATACCATTTACGATACAATGCTTAGTGGGCTACCTAAATAAAAATCAAAAACACATTTTACTATGGTAAAACAATGTAAAATTTTAAATTTCTATGTCTGGAAAATGTACAGCAATGATTGAATATGAGAATATCTTGTTCCCGACACTAAGCCAATTGAGTTATATTTAGATACAAAAATTTACCCAGAAGAGAGGATACTTCTAATGAAAAAAATATATATACTTAATTGTTGTATCTCAAAAACTAATTAAGGTGCAGCTATGCTGTAGTAGTAGAATATCTTGTTTAACTTGAATATACGTTGTTGCCAAGGTATGTAAGGACTATGTTTTTATGACTCTGCCATGTATTTATACCTTAGTAAATCATAGTTCCTCCCCTTCTTCTTTATTATTTCATTGCCTTATTTTATTTACTAGTAACAGTGTATAAAAATACAATAAATAGTTTTACTTAATAGAAAACGTTTGATACATATGACTAAGTAACCAAATTTTAATTCCCTTATAATCTTGTTTAGTGAGTTGTAAATATAATTTTGTAGCTCTAAATATCGTTTAAAATCCCTTGGCCACCAATATTAAAAATAAAGAAGATACACAGTTTGAATGATTTTATGTCATTATATTAATTTCTAAGAAAAGATACAATATGAGAATTATTCAAAAAACTGACAAATATTAAATAGGTTGGAGGTATAATATGGTAAAATACAACAATTATGTAGGCATTGCATATATTACTGTACAATGCATATACTACTATACTTAAGTTTTCTCTTTGTTTTACTCTTTTCTTATTTACAAGAAGTAAATTAGGTACCTTAACTTTGTCTTTATCAATGATAAATCTAATGACTCTTCACAAATTATTGTCCTTCTCCTATCTGTTATTATCTAAACTTCATCGTTTCTTATAAGATACAAAGTATTTTAACTCATTTTGTATTCAATAAAAGATATTTTTTCTTAAAGAAATAATCAATAAATAACAATAACAAATACCTAATAATGAACCAAATACATTTTTATCATTGGTGTGGATAAAGAAGATAGCTCAAAGGTGATTTACCTTTTAAAGGCTTACATTTAAATGTCAGTTTTAAATGTCTAGATTAAATTTTTTTTTTATTTTCTTAAAACCTTTGAATTCACTCACATAGTTCTGCTTTTAAGTTATTAGAATCCTAAAACCGCTGTCAAATTCCTTTTTATTTGATCCCATCCCTTTTTCTTTTTAATCCCAGGAGCTGCAGATGCGTGTCAACGTTAATGCTAATGGACATGTATACGGTCAGGTATCTATGGAGGAGCCAGAGAAGAATGCACTATATCATGAACCATTTAATAACCTCAACATGTACGCAATGAGGGTGGACAATAATTTATTGCCAAGACATCCTGACTACACAGGTTAGTGATATGTATTTTTTTGTGGTAGCCTAACTGGATTGTTTTAAAACACATATTACCTTGTTGGACAATCTTTGTTTTTCACCATTTGTTATATGACGGCCGTTTTGACTATTCTCATTCAGTCATTTTCATATATGTATGTCGCGGTTCACGCACTGGGAACGTTGTTAATATTAATACCTACTACACATATATATACACAAAATATACTAAAATGAACATTGACACATATAAAGTTAAAAGTTGACATCGTATGGATGTCATCGGCACCTTTTACCGCATTGAGTTTAAACTCGTACTGTTAGTCGCTAGGGCCTTAAGTTGCCGTAACTGATAAGCGCTGGTGGTCGGTCAGATTCTCCCTGGTAGCAACTGCATTGCCTTCTAACTGCCGCAATATATCAAACAGTGTGTATGATTGGAATTGAGATTTGCTGTTTAAAAAAATATTAAGGTAAGTTTTTTGTTGTTTATAACTACAAAACAGTGTGCAAACCGCGACATATATTTGAAAATGACTAAATAAGAATAGTCAAAACGGCCGTCATGTAACAAATGACGAAAAAACAAGGATTGTCTGACAGAATCTAATAAGGTAAAATCTGAAATAATTGTAAATAAATATTTTGATCTTATGTAATTTATAATATATTGTAAAATGTTGGTGTTTGCAAATTTTGATGTCTTTTAAAGATTATTTTGCACTGGCTATGTCTTGAAAATATTACACAGTTTTGATATTTAATTTTGAGTTTGGGGCGTTTTTAATCTTTATAATAAAGTTTCAGTTTGGAAACAATAAGAAAACTGCTGAAAATCATTTGCTCAGTTCATTATAAATCTGATGTGAGTTTCCTAAACTGAACCAAAGTCATGGCTGGCAATTACATAATGTTTGCTTTCCTGCAAACAACACAAAAACTACCAACAAACTCACTGCAATAGCCATTGTTGTATTTTAAATTATATATTTTGTATGATTTATTTATATTTTGTGCAGAATTCAATACTAGAGTAGTGAAAATATGACCTATTCGGAGTCATAACTATTGTTTAAAATCGGTTTTATTCATGGGCAGAATTATTTTTTTAGATGAATATTTAAGACTTGAAACTGAAGCCAGCAAGCACAGTGGAATACTAAGCTATAGTTTGTCCAAACAGGCGTGCGCTCTGAACCATAAAATTGACCCTCGCTCCAGTGGAGGCTGGTGAATTATTACCTTGGGTGTTCAAATCTACCAGGAGGGGGTCCTGCAAATTTGTTTTTAGTACTAAACATAAGAATTTTTAGTTTTAGGCCTATTTTTACTAAAATTTGGTTGTTTTAAGACATCTATGAAAACATGCAATGAGATAAAATCGGGTTACAGTTTTCATGATAGGCCTAGGTCAGAGTATAGATTTTAATTATAAATGGAAAATTGAAAACAATGTTGTCTTACATAGTAGCCTATACTTTATTCATTAGTTTATTTCAGTTTTTAGTTGATAAAGTGACTCATAAATAATGAAGTGACACTCTGTACTTTAATACTCCGGTGCTCGCGCGGAGTGCTATGTACAACAGTACAACAGTATACAACAGTACAACAACTCCATTTTGTACTGTTGTTTTTTCCTGTTATTGTGTTTTTTTTTATTTTACACTAACGTTTAAGCTTAATAGGTGTTATACTACACACATAATTTACAAAAACAAATACCGTATTCATTTACATATTTTTTCAATAAAATTAAAACATTGATGTTTAGAAAAAGGAATTTTTGAAAAAATCAAAACTAACTTTGACAAAGTAAAAATTATATTGGTAAAGACATAAAAAATCTGAGCTTTTACATATTTTACAAAACAATTTAAAACATTGCAGTTTAGAAAAAGAATGCTTGAAAAAATCAAAACTAACTATGACAAAGTACTTATATCTGTAAAAACAAAAAAA
>JAGFPH010003473.1:105398-150046 GCA_018207615.1 Philaenus spumarius
CTTCGTTATATTTTGAAATTTACTGTTTTGAAAATTCTAAGTCAGGTTTAACATATAAACTTACATAAATTTATGAATTGCAAACTTTAACAAATAAGAAAATTTAAATTGTTTAATCATTCTTGGTTTTAGAGTACCTATTTATTACAGTATAAATATTTTATAAAGCAATATTAATTACACTATAGTATTTCCTGTTTATACACTATATTATGAACATTTAGATACTGTAGTAATTAAATTAAAACAATATAGGCTTCATAATCATGATTTAAATAAAAACAAAACAAAATAATCTCAGTTTACAAAATTACTGCGGTAGTACAGTACCTAGTTATATTTGTTTTAAATTATATTATTGTTGGGCCTATTATGAACATGTATTACCACAATATGCAATTTTGATATCAACCCAATAAAGTAGTTTTAGATCTGACGATGCCAGTAAAAAGGATTTAAACCCATCAAATCAGATTTATTTCACCGTTTAACTGAATGCCTACTTACATTTTAAAGTGTATGTAAAGTTAAAAAAAAAAACACACTTTATACATAAAAGCTATTTATAATGTATAATAATGACTTGGCATAAAAATACCATAGGAAGAAATTAATTGTTTGAATATTATTCTAGTAAAATTTTTTTTTGTTTTTTTTTTTGTTTTTAAAGGCGAAAAACCTAGGTGGTTATCATCAAGAACTACCTTAGGAGTGGGGATAATTATTTGTGTTTGTACTTTATTTTTGTTTCTTTATATTAGCATATAATAAAAATTTTGTAATATTTGATAAACAAAACATTTAATATTATTTGTATACTATTTATTATACTATGAATACATATGATGAATATCGGCTAATTTGTACAAAATTTGTAGAATTACGTGCACAGAAACTGTGCTTAACTTATTGTTTTAAATCAAAATTTCTTCGAATAAGTTAAACATAATAGAAGTTTCAAATATTTAGATTGTTTACTTTACTTCCAATAATTAATTATGTGTTGTATTCTTCCTTATTCAACATCACATTGGCTAGTAGTTTCTATGATACACAAAACCTTAGAATATAAGTGACCTAACCTTCTAATACACAAACCTAAAGTGTAACTTGATGCTACAAGCAACTATGACAATACAACTTTTCTATAAACTTTAGCGTGTACATAAGAATATACCTTCCATGTAAATATTGCAACCTTGGTTTGTAATTGTAGTACATCAATTCTTAAACATTATATGCATTAAACATCATTATTTTGAACTTTAATTTTTACTTATTTAAGTATTTGCAATCACAATAATTAAATAAATTATTTAATTTGATAGTGTTTATTTTAAACTTCAGAATTGTATACACTGTACATAATAAATTGTCATACTAGAGGCAATACATATTCAAAACTGCAATAATTTATTAAAAATGCTATTCAGCTAAATATAGTAAACAAATTAAATTTTTAAAAGAATTGAACATGTGGGTGATAAGTGAAACAAATAGAGTGTTTTTAATTTGTATTATTAATTAATTTCATAAGTTAATTTAATTATGTAATATATATATTCAGATCACTAGGTTTAGCTATAGAACATACACGCTAGTATTTTCTGAAGCATAACTGAACTAAAGTATTGACTTAAATGTATTCCTTAATCACAATAATTAATTTAAATCACTTTTACTTTGTTTACTTATGCAAATATATAAATGAATATAAAATTAAATACTGTAGTAAAAGATATTATACATTGCTTTGTTAGTTACCTGTCGATGTTGAAAATAATTAAGCTACAGGGTGTAAAGATTTTAAACATAATACTTTATGTCTTTGAAGTTTATTTTGTGTTGTTTTTTCTTCTCTCTGAAAATAAACTGTCAACATATGTAAAATGGTCCAACAACTTAAATAGATTCAACTTTTGTTTACTACAAAGGTTTTGCAGTGTGTGTAAAAAAGCTACTTAGGATTTTGTTAGAACAATGTAGAGGCTTATTTTTCATGTTTTTTGTGTATTGATTGCATTACTTTAACTGTAAATATATCACATCTATTTTTTATATAACATCGTGAAATAGGCAATTATTTCTTTTACCACAATTAAAACAATGTAATTTTCCGTTTTACAAAATTATGCTAAGTTGGAACAAATTTCTGGAACACTTTACGATTTTTAATACATAACCAATTTTGTCTGAGCTATCATCCATTATTTCTGTTTCAATAGTGAGGTTAGTGGGTTGACATAATATATAATACCTATTAATAGCTCTAACTTTGCTGCATCTAAATCTGAATAAAATTATAAAGTACTATATTTATGTAGGTTCTTGAAAATATTTTTAAGATCAATATGTCAAACATAAGTTAACCTTTGAAGATCGTCAAATTGTTATATTAAAAAACAGCAACTCTATGTACGAGTATGCTTATGTTTAGGCCATGATAAAATTAATATTTGATTTCATACAGTTTTTACACTTTTTATTCCAAGAGTAAAGTGTTTTGTTTTGTTTTGCTATATTTGCGAGTTAAATTAATTAATTTATAAATTATCTTTTAATTGGTAACTTTTTTACCAAAATTTTAGGCTATAAAAGCTTATATTTTTTGTAATCTTAAATATTGTGTTGTTATTAGTTGTTTTATCTAGTCAATCTTGCTAGAAATAAGATTAAAATTTGTTAATTTAATTTACTATAAATGTATATAAGCAACTATCTAATTAGGCTTGGTAAAGTTTAGGTTATTTGTAAAGTTTCATACAAATAATGCTTTAAATTGAGCTTGTGAAAAACTGTTTTTGTTGTGTTAGTAAATCAAACTATTATTACAGTAACAAAATATCAAAAATAATTATAATTTAAATTGTTGTATTTTTGTCATTTTTGGGACCAAAGAGAGAAAAACATAAATATATACTTCAACTTTGGTTTAAAATACAACTACATATTTTGAGATCAATGAAAAAAAATATATATATGTATCGTTATTGCAGCTGTTTATAAATTGCTTTTAAAGGAAAGTAAAAAAAAGTGTAATTTGCAAAGATTTATGAAATATAATATATATTTTAAAATAATTTATAGTGAATATAATATTCTAAGAATAATGAATGTGTAACTTATGCAAAGATCACTGATGGTTTGTAAACATTAAGAGCATTAAAGTGAAGTTATAAACACTTTTTCTGTTACTGTATTTGTTACTAAATCAACAAAATACATTGCAATAAAACCAGTATTTTGTAATGTAAATATTAAGTTCATAATAAATTAAATAAAGTAGTATGTTGTGCCTCGATTTCATAGCATATCTAGTGGTTGTCTAGCTTGAAGATTGTTACTGAAAACAATAAATCCACTGTTTATAAACTCCAAATTATTACAAAATAAGTAACTACCTATATTATAAAATAATTTATTTTTTGGGATGTACAAAATTTAAATTATAATATTTTATGTTTTTTCCAAACTATTTACCTCACTTATTATAATTTTTATAGTTTAGGCTTAAAACATTTTTGATATTATTTAAATGTAATTATTAATTTGTTAATAAATCTTTGTCAATATAAATTGGTGTATCTTGCTTTATTATATTTAAAAAATATAAGGATCTTTTTCACCTAGAGCAGCAGTAAATTTTGAGAGAAAGAGATTTTTTAAATATATAGCTATTTTATTTAAAGTAAAAAGTCTTTTTAAATGTAACATTTTTTATTAAATTCATACATGAATGTAGCCTAAATAAACACTGTAAATTCTGTAATATATGTTTTGTATAAATAAAACCAGAGGATAAAAAACATATTTGAAAGAATATATACCTTATAATAGTGTTATAATTCCCATAGTGATTCATAAAGGAAAATCTGTTTCGTGTCTTAAAACGCCCAAGCACTACCAACTTGTTTACTCGTAATTTTTTCAGTAACAGAACACTGCTGGAACTACCCGGTACTACTCTGGAAAATGTTGAAACTTTCACTTCTAAAACCCCTACTTTACGTATTTGTGGTGAGTTTAAGGGTGCAGATAATATGCTTACTTTTATAAGAAAAGTACAATACCTATATTATGTAACTATTTTTGTACTTGTATATAGCACACAGTAAATTTTAGAGACACATAGTATTTGAAGCAAAAACTTGGCAAAATGTCTCTTATTTAGTCAATAGCCTTTATCAGAAATTTAAATCCTCGGTAAAAGACTGTAAACCTAAATTCATTTTAATTATGTAAACAAGAAATTAAGAAAGTTCCATTTTAATTATTATTATTAAATAGTATTATTTTTATGCAGCACTTGAAAAAATAATATTAATAAATAAGGGGATAATTGGGATATTTATTTTTTTAATTAATTAATCATGAAAAATTAGTTAAGATATTCGATAAGTATTAATCACTAAATGTGTTCCAAATTATATCATGAATTAATTTATTTGGATTACTATAATCTCATCAATATGTTATAAACTTTTTCATGCCGAAAAAGTTAATAATATACAAGTTTAAGCACCTCTGGTTTTTAAATTTTTCAGCCCAAGTTGTCACATTTTGATTGAGTGTCTGAATGAGTGTGAATGAGGAAGTGGATGGTCCAATGCAACGTTAAAACAAAACGTAAAAAAAATCTTAAAAAGCAGTAGCAGAACGACGTACCGGTGCCACCCGGCACCAGAAAACCCCTGTTAGCAACTAGCTAGTGTTGACGATGTGTTCTGTTTTGAGTCTGAAGAAGATTATCCTATTCATATCATTAACAGGTTCTACTAGTTGCAGAAGAAAATATATTTTGAAATTATAAGTCCTTGCTTTAACAAATTAAGAATTTATAAATAAGTTCATTTTTTCTAATACTCATGTAGTTTATGTGAAACCTTGGTTTGCCTTCTTGTTAGCAACTTGATTACTTATTTCAATGGTGGAACTTATATCAATTTGTTTTAATGCAGATTATACAAAACACATTCAGAGAGATCAGAGTGGCACAACAGCATACTTTAGTATTCATTCCCAACATCATTATTAAAATTCTACGTTCGCACATATGACTTTGTAAAATTTTTTAGCTGTCTTGTACGATAGGGCGGGTAGTAAAATTCACCACCGGCCTTATCTGTCCTTGTGGACTTTAAGCATTTTTTTAGCACCTTATTGTTGGTGATTTAGGATCAATCATTTTGAAACATCTTATTTCATCTTTGTACAAACAAACAGTTTATTTGATGATCTAACGAAAATATTTTAAAATCTTTTCTAAATAATAAATTATTTTGTGATATAAGCGCCTTACATTTAAAAACAAATTTAAGTCTTTAAAATGTAAGTAAATGATAGTGTACCCAATCAAACCATTAAAACACCTTGCATATAAAATCATAGATGGATAATATTAAACACATTCTGTACTGTTTTATATAAAAACCATTAATATAGTATGATCAACATTATAACAGTTATATAACAACAAAATACATTATAAAAGCAGAAATAAACTTACCAAACACTCTATATATAAAATCAATGTCGTATGAAAAAATCTTTATTGTTTATATTAAAGTAATATAATGTAATTTTAATGTTTTAAATAAAAGCCATATATATATAATGTAAAGTACATTATATTATTTGGTTATGTACTTTCGGAACACACTACATAGTTCCTTAAAATTTTTGGTAATGTAACCCACAAAATGCGAATATATTTTACTCCTTTAAGTTTAAGTAATGCAACCCGTATAATGTAATTTTATTTCACCCCTTCAAATTTAAGTAATGCAACTCTCACAACCCAACTCCATACTTTAAATTTGTAGTAATACAACAAACACACAAATGTATATTATTAGATCATAGAAGTTTTTTGTTCAATCCCGCGGGGGACCATAAAATATTAAAAACCCAAAAAAAAACATGCTCGTTAGCCGAAAGGCCCAAAGTGGCATGGAAAGCAAAAAAAAAAAAAAATTTTGAGACTACGTTCTTTTTAAATATTGTAGTCACTACCATTAACATTTTGTTTACAATAATTACAGTTTCTCTTATTGATAAACCCAAAGGTAGACCTATAAAATCGATTTAACTACCTTTATTGAAATCGTAAAATTGTTCAAATTTGCAATATTTAGTTACAAAGAGCATTTTACTGTAAAACCAGTTACGAATCAGCTTTAGTACGAGCGATGTGTCAGCAAACATACGAGGTTACCGGAATTGTACGCATTCCTGGCGCTAGGCATGTATAGTGCAGCTCGTCACCAGTTCAGTGAGGCCGGTGTCATCCACGCAGCTTGTTTTGTTCGTCTGTAGAGATAGTTTTCACTAGTGCTGTTTTGTTCTCTTTTTGTTTTTTTATGATCGCAAGTGCCGAAAAAAACACACACTAACTGTTTGTTTTTTGTTTTTTTGTTGTGCCGCTGTGAAATTTTGCTTCCTGCTTTCATACCATTTTACATAAGTAGAAATAAGAAAAAATCACACAGAGCCAGGTCAGGTGAGTAAGGTACGTTGGGCGGCGGAACCATGCCATATTTTGCCAAAATCTGGTGAACAGAGATGGCTGAATGTGCAGGTGAATTGGTGGTGGTGGAAAAACCTGTCCCCTCTCTGCCTCAAATCGGATCTTTTTTGTCTTTTTAATAAAATTCTTGATTAACGTTCTAACCTGGTGGAAAAAACTCTGAATAAACTACCCCTTCACACCAAAAATATAAATGATCATTGACTTGTTTTTTTGATTTGACAACATTTTTTTTTTGACGGAATAACAATGACGTCTTCTATTCACTTGACTGTTGCTTTGTTTAGGGTTCGAAACCATAGCACCCACAATCATCACCAGTAATGACCTTCGACAGGAAATTTGGATAAGTTTCAAGCTGTTCTTTCAAAGCACGACATGTTTCAACTCAACGTTCTTTTTGATTGTCAGTCAGAACCAGTGGCACAAACTTGGCAACGACCCTTTTCATTTCCAAATCTTTGGTTAAAATTCCCTGAACCGAACTCCAAGATACCCCAGTAATCTATAACAATTGAACAATGGTCTGTGGACGGTCTGCGAGCACAAGTTCTAGAATTTTCTCAACATTTTCATCTGTTCGGACAGTTGATGGATGTTCAGAATGAGGTTTGTTCTCAATCGACATGTCGCCATTTTTAAACTGAGCAAACCACTTGTACACTTGAGTTTCTCCCACAGCATCATCTTTGTAAGCTGTTTTCAACATTAAAACAGTGTCAGTGGCGTTTTTATCGAGCAGGAAACAAAATTTCACAGCCGCAAGTTGTTCACTTAAATTTGCCATCGTATAAAGCGAAAAGATAACAAAACAGCACCAGTAAAAACTATGACTACAGACGAACAAAACAAGCCAGGTTGATAACACCAATCTCACTGAACTGGTGACGAGCTACACTATACATGCCTACTACAGCGGCAGGAATGCGTACTACACAAGCCCCGCCAACGGCAGCTCAATTCCGGTAACTTTTTGGTACCTTATCCTCAATAGAGGTGTTGAAAAATGATTTTTTGAGTGCTTATATCAAGCTGTTTCCACAAACTAACATTTCCGCCTCCCATATAACTTACACAAGCTTTTAGAGTATAACCCGTTTCCTTAAGTTTTCCAATGATTATTTCAAGGGTTTCCTTCGTTACTGGGGTTTAAAACTAAGATAAAGAGGTTGTTTCCACATTGAAAACAATCCACAAGCAGAAATAATGTGCATGTTTCAGTGTGGACCTATAATTTGATCACTCTCTTGGTCGTACTCAAATACCTTTTTACTTTTAGTTTTTAACTTTTATTTCATCAAACTGAAGTACTACAACACGTTCAATATCTTTAAGACTACTACTAAACTACGCCTTGGCAGTTTCAAGATGCTTAAAAACAGTTTCCAGTTTCTTGCTTGATTTCAATACGTGATGCCTTAACCCTTTGACGAGTACAGTAGGCTACAGGTTTTTGTGCGTAAATAGTATTGACGTTCCGGAACGTCTTTTTCTGTTTACGTGAAAAGGAGTAACGACGGACGTTCTGGAACGTCATTTACGAAGACAACATGCTTTTTAGTTTAGGTTGGGTAATTATGTGAATTGGTGTTTTTGGTTTGTTGTGGTTTTGACACCCGAAGGTCAAAAAAAGGAAAAGTAAAAAACGATGCTACGTGTGCGCGCATTCTTCATGCAATGAAAAGAAAAGTTCAGTGCGAAGAATGCAGTGTGGTATTATGTGTATTTCCATGTTTTGAAGACTTATTTCATACACAAACAAAATTTTAAAATGTTTTTAACGATATTTTCAGTATAATACTTATTTTTATTATGTAAAAGACATAATTTAAATGAATTATATAAAAAAAGCAAAAACACATTTTTTACTCTTTACTGACTTGTTTTGTTATTATATCCTTACTCCCTAACAGCTCTGAGAAAATGACGTTCCATAACGTCAATACTCCTTAAAGGGTTAAGTTGAAGGATTGAAACCCCGGGGCAATGGTATTTTCAATTGTATTTTTTGAAACTATCTTAAAGTAAATGCTAATGATATTTCTTCACAATCTCCAAACAACATGTTTCTTCAAATCAAGTAATATAGCAATCTGGTTACTAGTAAACATCGATGTTAATACTTTGCTTGTTTTTTTCATATGTTAAAGAGGTTTTATTACTTTTCTTCTTAAATTTTTGTTTTCTTTTTTAAATTTTCTTATCTGGACTGCATATCAAGCTCAATTTTCTGTTGTAAGAGCTTAATCTGATCTCTGTGGTTACATAGTCAAAGTTTCATTGTCATTGAATGCAATTGACAGCAAGTCAATTTCTGTAATTATTGTATTTTCTACATACCCTTTGTTAACAAGTGTTTCAACAAGTTTTTGTTTTCTGGACTCTTAATGCGGGTTTTGCTTTATTTCCAGTTTAGTATACAGCATATTTTTGTTTTAAATCTAGTTTGATAGGTGGAACTACATCTGACTTTAAAAATCTCTTGGGGGCTAGATTTAACAGTTCTGGTTTTAAATCTCCATCGTAATCATTGGCAGTAAAATGTAGTGGCGGCGATAAGAACCCGCGGGCCCCCCTCCAAGTTTGTTCATCGAGTCCCCCTCCCCCTATAATATCTTTAAAAACATTATTACTATTGACGAGTGAACGGGTTAATTTATTCATTAACCGAGGCATATGACCCGACATTTCCTTTACTGCACGAACGCCATGATAAATAGTTTTCGGCCTAAAGGATGACCGATATAAAATAAAATATATAATTTTTTTATACGTTATTCTTACACTCGCGCTCCAAGGATGAATAAAAAACCAACTACTGAGACGTGAGATAATTATTACAGAACATGTTAAATATTAATTAAAGTAAATTCAATAAGTAAAATAATTTATATTTCATACAAAGAAATAAATGTATTGTTAATAGTACGATTTAAACTGGTCTAAAACACTCTTATTGGTTTTAACTAATTTTCGTCATAAAAACGTATAGTAATAAGATTTGTATTCCTCTTAAATGTAGCAGCAATAGTATTAATGAGATTAGATTATTATTTTAACGTATTATTTTAACAAATAAATTAGTATTATTGACCGAGCGAAGCGAAGTCTCCGTTTTAACTCGACCGTTCGTCTGTATGTATGTCTGTCTCACGATTACGGCCAAACGCCTAGTACGATTTTGATGATTTTTTGCATGAGTGTTCCTTATTCTTAGGCCGAGCCATGTATATCTATGATTTTTCCATTTTTTAATTTGAACCCCTTAAATTAAATAAAAATGGCGGCCGGACTGTTTCTCTCAGTGTAAGCTTTTTTCCAAAGCCTGTTTGTGGCTTAACCGTAAGTCGAATTTAAAAACTAATAGAATTTTGCAGATAGCAAATTAGATTTTCAACAAAATTTTATTCTTGATTTTTTTCCGAATCTCTAACGGTAAGCTCACAAAATGGCCGTAAACTTCAAATTTGTTAAAAAATCGTCCAAGTTTTTGTATTTCAAAAATGTTTTTATACGTTTATTCTAAACTAATTCAAAAGTGTTCCATAGTTTTTTTGTATATAAAGGTTCAAAGAATTCATATATGCCAGTAAAAAAATGATTGAAGTAATATTAACAAGTACTAGCTCAAGAAACAAGCATGTTCAGTACATAACGAAAGGGAAAAGTTCAACTTTAGGCTTAGGCCTACATAAATAGTAGTAAACATTTTTTGTAATTTTTTTCATAAACGTAAAAAAGTTTCGTAATTTAGTTCTAAATAGAACTGTATAAAAATATTTATCAATTTCAAATTTCTTATTTTGAAAACACCAGTTTTTATGTTCCTACTAAAAGACTGCTAACAAAACTATGCCTGTTTTGAATAGTAATTTAGGAATATATCCTTTGCCCAAAAATGACATATTATTATAAGAAAGTGTAGAGGATAAATCAAAGAATTGAACTGTATACTTGTAAATTATTATTTTATAAAAGTATTTGACTTAGGTTTACTTGAATTACAAAATGAGATGAAACAAATGAAACCTCGCGGCGATTAAGGTCATACAAAAAATGACCGCTGGACAGCATGGAAAGTGTTGGTACGTGGGTTGAGATCAATATCACGATGCTTTAACGTCGTTTGTTTTTTTTATTATTTCTAATATTGGAATATGATATGGAACTGTAAATACATTGTTAAGTTTTAGTTATATAAGTATGTAAATATTTAATTCTATGTTTTCCCTCAATAACGCGATATTTTTAGCTACCTTACGCATTATTAACCTAAATAAAACACAATGCCCCCTAAAAGATAATCTTTAGCAGTTAAAGCACAAGAAAAGAAAAAACACGATAACTTGAAACCACGGAATCGTGGGATTTGCAAAATAATGTTTCACTGGCTAAGCATTCTGCTTACTTCCTTACTGGCACACTATTTTTAACCTAAGCTCAAAACTACATTTGTTATTTCAATGAGCGAGGTCTACTGTTCACAGAACTACTAGTTAGAAAAATCCAAGTGATTGTGTTTTTAAGGCTGTAAATATGTCTGTTATTATCAATTTATATAAGATTATGAACTTACCAAAAATCCATTCTCCACTGGTCATTTTTTAGCATATACTTTTCGGATTATCTCGTGTCCTTTGTTTATCTAATGCCAATGCTTTAAACTGAGTATTTTGTAGTTTTGTTCATTGTAATCATTTATAATGGTTATTGCAGTTTTGGAGGCACAATCATTTTTGCAGACATTTAGCTTATGATAGTAATTTTTTGACAATACTTATTTAAAAACCCGGTCAAGGCTCGCGGGCCCCCCCAGCTCGTGGGCCCCCCCGCACCGCCGGCCCTGAGGGCCCGCTATCGCGGCCACTGGTAAAATGCTCAGAACAAATTACAGAATTAAGAGGGTTAAATGATTTATCTGCCCAATTGCTGCAGCACTGAACCCATTGTTTGGATGGTTTTGAATCCTTAGGGAATCCATGATACACATTATTTTAAGTCTGTCACCAGGCAACTTCCATGTTTTTACGCGGTTGTTGTTGCAAACTGTCACTGCACATCGCTCCCAAGGCATTTCAATCCCTAGATTTTAACTTGAAAAAGAAAAGAAAATAGTTTTACAATACTTTACAATAAAGTCGCATAACTCTTAAACACAGAAAAAAAATCATATCTGACAGCTTTAGAAAAAACAACAAAATCGTGGTTACAGTGGCAGATTTGCATATTACAAGCAGCTGTCCAGATTTGTTGAGTTGGTTGTCAGAGAGTGATTTCATGCTCATGCAGGGTGTGTGCATGTCTTAGGCAAGCTTCTGTATACTATCCTTGCGTATAGCCTGCATCATTTCTTTTCCAGTTTCAAAATACTTATACATGTTTTTAACATTAGTAAGCACATTGACCCTAGATTACTTATGTGTCATCAAAATGATGATGTGCCATTTCCAAAATCGCAGTATCTGACAAAAGAGGTGCGTGTTCTCAACCCCCCTCTCAGTACCTTCCTTACTCCAACACCAGATGTCAGTTGCACAGTTTCGCTGTTACAAGTAGATCATTTTTGCTGGGAAGAGGCAAAAATCATACACCGGGAAAGTAATCTTTACAAACGTAAAATAATTGAAGCCTCATATATAAAACTAGCGGACAACCCTATCAGCCAAACAAGCATTGAAGTTAGGCCACTATGGCTCCCATTATTAAAAAAAGAACTAAAACTTGATTATAATAACCATATTAATAATAAAACAGAAATGTTACCGACTAATAAAAATGCTGAACTTTTACCAGTTGAATCACCACGTGGTGTTATAACCCGTTCCCGTGCGAAACACCTGCACTATATGAAACAATAGGGAACCACCCCTTCCTGTTGGCCACGCCGAACTCTCAGGCCAGTTGTCAGTTTATCTTAAACCTTTAAACTAGACGCTTGCCATCAATTGCGTGTGCTTAGTGTTTGAATTGTGTTGTGCATGTGTTTGGTGTGTTTGACTTCTCAGTCTTAGCTCTGAGATCCATCATGTAGATATTTAAGGTTAGTAATAATTTGTAGTTTTACTTTGTTTACCCTTACATAGGCCTAGTTGCCTAGTTTTTATGTACCGTTAGTTTTAGTCACTTGAGAACGGGAATTGATTTGTATTCCCGAAACGTCGTGTTTGATTATTTAACACACAAATGATGGCAAATGTCCGAACAAGTAATTATAACAAAGTTACAAGTAGTTTGCATCCTTGTTTTCTTGAGCTCGCGTAGTCAGTTTGACGATACATAAGTGACAGTGTATCCAAATACAGTAAAAACAATAAATATTTGTTAGTAGTCAAATTTACGATACATAAGTAATCCCGTGATAAAATTTTGACATGAGTAATTTATTATTTTTTTGTAATTACTAAAAAGTTATGAGACTATAATAATAAAACTTATTATTATACACATTTACTAAGTTAAAAATATCTTCAGCATAGTTGGATAGGACTAGATAAAATTTATTATTTATAAATATTATTTATTGAAATATAAAAAAACAAATAATAGTCCATAATAAAACGACATGATCTAAAAACCAATAATATGGTTGGGACTTTAGTTTCTAGGCTAAAATATTTATGTACAATTATTTATTTTTACTTTATGCTCCAACTTTAAAAGATAGTTTGTCTGATCTGTATCAAATAAATTAATCTGCCTGTGATTTTTCACGAGTTCTTACTAATTTTAAAATCATTTTCAAAACTATCATCGTAATATGGTCTTCACATCAGCCTTTTATAGGCCTGTATTTTATTTCAGAAATATTATATATGTTATATTTACTTTATAAATGGAATTTTTTCATAGATATGCAATATTTTTCGACTTTTTTTATTTGAGAGTAATTTTTTTAAAATGCAACCATTAACCAGCTAACAAGGCCTAAAGTAGGCCTCTATTAACTCGTAGTTAATTGGGTTAGCGGGCATTGTATCAATTTAGACCTATTATCCGAGGGTAACTAGTGACGCAACTGAGTAATTGGTAACAGACAGTTGCTCAGCTCGGAACTGCTTTGGTAACTTTTTGTGTCCCAACAACATGTTGAGGTAATTGTAGTAAATGTATCCTATTAGCCAAAGTCACTGGTGACACATCTAATATCAAGTATATGATGTTTACCATATACAAGATTAATAATTCAAGAAACGGTATCAGGATTTCTTTGCCTTAAATAATATAATGTAATGAAATAATATACAGTACAGCGTTGAAAATCCTTACTAATTGGGACCGAGGGGGTTCGGATTTTTGAAAATGCCATTTAGGCTAAAATATAATATATGCAATTTAATCGATTAAAGTGGTTAAACAGTATAAGCAGTAATGTAATTACAATACAGTATGTAATACTACTTACATATTATGATTTAGAAGAACCTGCACGTACACAGTATTGCCAACATGATTACACTTGTAACTCTCAATTACAGTACAGTACATAATTAAAGGTTCACTTGTACATTATAGTTAACACAAACGAGAAATTAAAAAAAATACTGTATAGTATTACACTACTGCATGTACGACACATTGTTATTACACAAAGAGAAATGAATGAACCTTCTGTATGTTTACTGCTAGCGCTAAAGCAGCTTATTAGCGTGACAGTGAAAATACTGACAGCCAGTCTGTTGTGAGGGCGTGTGAGAGCAGGTATTAAGAAGTGTTTAAAAATAGATAATAATGTCAAACTGCGATGAAGATTTTTGTAAAATTTTTAACGACGCAATAATTGGAATTTACGAAAACGAAAATGAAATTTTGCAGGGGCTGCCTCAGAATGCGTTCGGATTTTTGACGTTTCAAATTATTGACGTTCTGATTATCGACGCTCTAATTTCATGGTTATATTTAAAAGGGCTTTTTTTCTATTTTTTGTTCTAAGTTACAACCCTATTGATACCTACTTCTGGGGATCAACAGGCCCAATTTTCATGTGGTTTGTTTTAAATTAAAGAAAATGTTGGCAATATTATCAAAAAATTATGAAATGTTATTTTTGTTTCATAGATATATTTTATAAGGGCACTTTTTATGTGTTTTGTTTTTATTTTAGTCTACAGCCGTATTGATGCTTATTACTTAAGGACGTATTTTGAATATTTGGTTTTTTTTTTATTATTAGTGATTTTAACCTCTCAGTAAAGCTAGTCATACTTTGTGCACTAAGTAATAAGAATTTTGTGAATATAGAATGATAATGACTATTAAATAATATGTCATTATATAAGATTTGGTCATTCAGCTTGACTGTAAAAATGTATAAGTTTACTTTTAATTAAATTCCACAATAGTTAAACTGTCTATACTTTGTACAATTAAGCAACAAGAATCTCAAAATACATGAAAACTAACTTATCATTAATGATATTAGTTATATTTTGACATGTCTATTAACCCTTTAAGAAGTAATTAGTTTCTTACAAAATGAATAAGGCCTTCATGAACAGCCTAATCAGAAAAAGAAAAATGAGAAAGGCCGTTCCAGAACACCACGAATGAACCTTAAAGTTGGTAAGCAGTATTTACAGTGTTCCAACTATAGATATTTACCACCCATGCAAATGCTTTGTGCTTTATTAAGTAAGAAGAATCTTAAAACACAGGAAAACCAACCTCTCATTAATGGAAGCCATACTATACACATTTAGTAAGAAGCATTTTATGAACAGAGGATAACATAATGTACGGTACATATACTTATTGATTTTTTTTTTGGCTGTGAAATTCATCACGATTTATACATCAATAGATAGCAAAAGTCATTTTGACAATTTACTGTTTTCAAGTAGTCCAACCGAATATCAGGTTTTGAGTTCTGTTTATAAGCAAGAAAAATAATAATACCCCATTTTCTAACTAGGAAAAAATGTAGTTTAGCTATTCATTAACGTTCCCCATAATACAAAAGTTTATCTTTTAAATTTAATGAACTTTTGTAAAATTGTAGATAGCTGTATATAACTGTTTTGTTCTGGAATTGTACATGAATTAAGAATGTGCACCAATAAATTACAATAATTTTGTCTGCCAAACATAAAATGTTAACTGTCCATAACCATAAAATGTTATACTAGGTAAATGTCTATTTTGGTTATTTTTACTTTTAATTAAAATACAGGGTGTCACAAAAATGTGTGATGGGCTATACAGGACCTGATTCTACATACAAAAATAAGTGTAAAATATAGAGTAACATTTTTTCGATTTCTGCTTAGTTTAGCGTAATCCGCCATTTTGATTTTTTACAAAAACTCACTGTAACTCTGGAAATAGATAAGATATCGAGTTTAAATTTGGAATAAGCATTTTATATGTTACGATTAACAAGTGTACCAAACACAAAGAATTTATTTTGATAATTTTCAAAATGGTGGCCGTTACAAATTTTTAACGTGGAATATCTTGAAAACCGTCAATTTTACAAAAAATGTACAAGAGACAAAATATTTTCCTTTTTCAACGACAGACACAATGCTTTTTTTGTATTTTCAGTAGGTCAAAGAATAACCGAGTTATCGACAAAAAACTAAAAACATAATTTCTTGGTAATTGCCTACAACCAAAATTAGCCTAAAACCATATTGTTTTTAAATTTAACAAATTGTTTAGTTATTTTTGTAGCGAGCTATGCAGATTCAGATTTTACACGCAAAAGTAAGTCTAAACGTAGTATAACATTTTTTTGATTTCGGCTTAGTTTAGCAGTAATCTGCCATTTTGTATTTTGGGAAAATATTTATTATTTCAAAAACTCTTTGAGATATTTTTACGAAACTTGGCAAAAGTATTTTGCACTAAAGTAAGTAACAGTTGTAAAAAAAATATTTTTGTAACTTTCCAAATTTCAAAATGGCGGCCATTTGAATTTGTTTATGTCAAATTTCAAAAAAACCGGTACCTAAATCAAATTTTTGCAAGAAACAAAATTTTTAGTAGGTATTTATTAATAAAAATCCAACAAAACATGAATTAATAAAATCGGTTCATAAATAAAGAAGCTGTGTTTATTTTAATAATTTAGACTGAAACTAATTAATTACATTACATAAATTATTACATTACATTTAATAAATTTAAAATAAATAATAAAAAAATGTTATAGTTGTATTGTTTTAACTTATTTTTTCTACTATTTAGTAACCAAGGCAAACTCAGTATTCCACTTAAAAGTGCTAATGAATCTTGATTCATTTTATGTCTCCTTTTCACTCCACATTAACAGCTGATATGCATTTAATCAGCTGTTATAACAAATCCATTGTTGTCCTGTCACACATCTTATTGCTGTGTTTTGTTCACATCCAATTGCTGCTTTGACGTTAACGAAACTAGCTCATAATGTCAGTGGATTTTACAAACGTGGAACTAGCTGATATTCACTTAATGTATGGACTGGCAGATTGTAATCGAGCGCTAGCTCGACGTTTGTACTCTGAACGTTTTCCAAATCGCCGACTGCCTAGTGAAAATATGTTCTTAAAAGTGTACGACCGCCTCACACAGTATGGTTCATTTACCGCTCCGTCTTTAGGTCGAGGTAGACCTCGAACAACAAGTACGTTGGATTTGGAAAAAAGAGTGTTGCAAGCTGTTTAAGACAATCCTTCCTCAAGCACAAGAAGAATTGCATCTGCCGAGGGAGCGGACCTCTCAATGGTATGGAGGATTTTGAAAAGCAATCTACTTTATCCTTACCATTTCCAACAGGTTCAGGCTCTTTTAGAAGAAGACTACCCAAACAGACTGCATTTTAGTCAACAGATAGAAAATAAATGTACTAGGAGTGCGCAGTTCCTGTCTTCAGTACTTTTTACAGATGAAGTTGGGTTCAACCGAAATGGAATCTTGAACTTCCATAACACCCACCAATGGGCGGACGAGAATCCTCATACAATAGTGCAGTCGAGGTTCCAGCATAACTTTTCATTGAATGTTTGGGTGGGTATTATTTTGGATAATTTTATTGGTCCAGTGTTTTTACCAGCAAGGCTGAATGGACTTACCTATTTGCACTTCCTTCAGAATGATTTAAATGATGCCATGGAAGAAGTGACCCTAAACACACGTCGATGCATGTGGTTTATGCACGACGGTGCACCTTCTCATTTCAGAAATGAAGTAAGGACTTACCTGGACCAGCGATTCAGAAATAAGTGGATCGGTCGTGGTGGCCCGATAGCATGGACAGCAAGATCGCCCGATTTGAATCCGATAGATTTCTTTGTATGGGGATATTTGAAAACAATGGTTTATGCAATGCCTGTAAACAATGTTGAACAGCTGAGGGAGAGAATTGAAGATGGATGTCGGAGGATAAGATAAATGCCTGGAGTGTTGGAGCGGGTACGATAGTAAATGGGACGACGATTACGGCAGTGCGTGGTCGCCAATGGAGGTCACATTGAACACTTGCTATGAAGGGCAAGTGCCTACCTACATGTGGTGTATCCTCTTCATTCCATTGTTTTAAATAACAAATTATTATTTGTTATTTATTTTAAATTTATTAAATGTAATGTAATAATTTATGTAATGTAATTAATTAATTTCAGTCTAAATTATTAAAATAAACACAGTTTCTTTATTTATGAACCAATTTTATTAATTCATGTTTTGTTTGATTTTTTTATAATAAATACTACAAATTTTGTTTCTTGCAAAATTTTGATTTAGGTACCAGTTTTTGTGAAATTTGACATTAAAAATTCAAATGGCCGCCATTTTAAAATTTGGAAAGTTAAAAAAATATTTTTTTTTTGCAAATGTTACTTACTTTAGTGCAAAATACTTTTGCCAAGTTTTGTAAAAATATCTCGAAGGGTTTTTGAAATAATAAATATTTTCCCGAAATACAAAATGGCAAATTACTGCTAAACAAAGCCGAAATCGAAAAAAATGTTATACTACATTTTCGACTTATTTTTGCATGTTAAATCTGAATCTGCATAGCTCGCTACAAAAATAACTAAACAATTTGTTAAATTTAAAAAAAATATGGTTTTAGGCTAAATTTGGTTGTTGTAGACAATTACCAAGAAATTATGTTTTTAGTTTCTTGTCGATAACTTGGTTATTCTTTGACCTACTGAAAATATAAAAAATGCATTGTGTCTGTCGTTAAAAAAGGAAAATATTTTGTCTCTTGTACATTTTTTGTAAAGTTAACGGTTTTCAAGATATTTCACGTTCAAAATTTGTAACGGCCACCATTTTGAAAATTATCAAAATAAATTCTTTGTGTTTGATACACTTGTTAATCGTAACATATAAAATGCTATTCCAAATTTAAACTCGATATCTTATCTATTTCCAGAGTTACAGTGAGTTTTTGTAAAATCAAAATGGTGGATTACGGCTAAACTAAGCAGAAATCGAAAAAATGTTACTCTATATTTTAGACTTATTTTTGTATGTAGAATCAGATCCTGTATAGCCCATCACACATTTTTGTGACACCCTGTATATGAAAGTATATTTTAGTTATATTACTTTTAATTAAAACCCAAAACAAATTTTGTGAACATAGAAAATAATTTGATTCTGATTGGCAAGAGAGGGCCTGACATTGTAGGGAAACTCCCCACAACACTTGAATCAGTTAGGTCTTATAGTTGTAATGATTACACCATAATTTGACACACAGTAAATGATAAAATGTAATATGATTGTTATAAAAAGAAGGTATGGAATTAAAAGGAAGGATGAATGTTAGTTTTCAGAAGGGTAATTTAGTAAGAAAATAATATTAATGTAATAAAACAACATTTTTGTCAAAATTCAAAATTAGTTCAAGTTTTATATATACTTATTATTAACAATAAATAAAACTATAATAATCACAATATTTCAAAGTTCCTTACAAATGTTCAATTCATTTATGCAAACTTAAGGTAGTATTTAAAAAGATGGTAATAATAATCTAAACCTACAACAAAAATAGTAAATGAATTACTTTTGTTTTGGACTATATTACAACTATTAAGTAAAGTACAAAATAAAAATCACATACGCTTCAAATAATGTTGAGTGATGTAAAAAATAATAAATGATTACTTTTATACAAGTTTTTGTCATGACTAAGACGTATTAAAATATTTATTATTATTTTCTTTTTCACACATTAAATTTTTTTAAAGATAAGCTAACAAAACTATGAACCTTACAAATATAACATATTGTAAAATCTCTAAGACTTTTCTGTTATGAAAAATATTTTAAAATGATAATTACAAACTAAAGTAGAGTATTTATTTTAAAATTTACACTAATCAAAGAGATAATGTAATACTTTCAAATTGGTTTTTCCTTATCTATACAACTTAACTTAGAATTTCATTTTCTTTTTTTAATTGAAGATAAATATTGTTGCATACAATACATTTTATGTTTTTGTGGTGAAAATGAATGTAATATAATTTGTAAAACCGTAGTTATGATTTGACCTCACAAATATTTTAAATTATAAAAACTATAGGATTTTAAAACATTCGAAAAATTCTATTCCTTTAAAAATAAAAAAATAATATATGAGGAAGTTAAGTTATTGTGTTTAAATTATAGCCAACCACTAACTTTAAGTACAGATGGAAGTAAAAAACTTTACTCAGGATAAAAACTGTATCACTTAATGTAGTGTGATACCAAATGGCCAGGTTAAAGTACCAATATTTAAAGCAAACCACTTACTACACATTTGCTTTAAAACAAGAAATCTACTAAACTACCTGTTAATGAAATAACTAAGATAGTATTCATAAAATAGTAATATGAAAATAAATTTAACACCAATAAAAGTTTGTTTTTACAATACATTAACAAATCAACATAGCTGATTCAATACACAATGTAAATAATTAATTATTATCTCTTTGAAAAATATAAAAGTACTGTTAAATTATATCTTGTAAATGGAGGCACATCGTATATGTTGGACTTATAAACTAAACTTATTTATGACACAAATTAAAAGCAGTTTATTTAAACTTTTACTATTCACAAACAGGACAACATGTGTTAGGTTTCTGAACGGGTCGATCGCACAAGGGTTGAGCACATTGAATTTGTACACAAGTTATTTGCAGCTTCTGAAATAAAAACACAAAACGATCTGTATAATTAAACACCTAAGTCACAAGATAAAATTATATTATTATTATTTTAAAACTTTTAATTTGGTTCAATTAAAAAACTGTTTGTATACTATTGGAAATTTATTTCACGAAACTTTTGTATCAATTTAATTAATTTAAAACATTAAGCTTTCGTACAATAAATTTGGAAGAAACAAATGCTCAATTTTTAAGTTATCTAGAAATTTACGGCAAGTGATTTAGATGTGATAGCATTAAGGGTCGGCTCTAGCTGTCGGCCATGTTGGCTGACACTCCATAAGACCAATGTTAAATTAAAATCCAAATTTTTCCTTTATTTTTGATCGGATAACTATGAACAATATGTCTTTTTAAAGCTATGGACAATATGCATGCAAATGGCTTTTCCAAAACTAAGAAAAACATTTTGTTTAATATTTATTAACAATTTAAAACATTGATTTTTAATATTTTTTTATGTTGTAACTATTAATTATAGCGAAAAATGACCAAGCCATTCGGATGAAGAATTTTGTCCCCAAGAGTTTGGTATTTAAAAAAAACGCTATTTGAATAATTGCGGGTTTTAAATTTATTTAGGATGAGCAATGTCCGCGTAACCTACCGCCGCTACGCTGGAGTCGCAGGTTGCTTTCTGTTTTACTAGAGCCGACCCTTAAGTTCGTTATTATATTTATTTAACACATTAACGGTTCTGTAAATTTACACTTTACTCAAAGTGGGAAGTTTTTTAAATTTCATTAACGTGTAACGCAAAGAAATCAATAAAATATACTTATGTTGGGTAGTTTTTGTACTTAAATAAAAAATACTTTTAAAAAACCTTTCACAAAACAACAATTATTTTAAAATTTAGAAAAAAAAGTTAACTGAAAGGTCTACTAATATTTCTTTGAATGGTAGATCTTGAAACATGGAGCATTCTTTAAACATAAAACATTCTTACAAACTTTATAAAACTATACAAAATAAGTAATGTCTTTTGCAAATAAAACAGAATTAAAAACAAAGGAACATGGCACGGTTCAGGTAAATGATCTTGCTATAGAAGTAATATTATGACTGTAAATAGTTGGTATTGCTTCACAGCATGCAGTGCTAAAACAATGAAGTACATCAACAATAAGTAATAACCCTACACAGATCGAAAAAGGTTCGCTTAAAAACTGCAACGTAATATTACAATACAAACCATTAAGCGGTCAATAATTTATTAATTTGTATAAAATCAGTTTGGCTATCCTGGAACTAGTTAAGAAACATATGACTTTAGACTTTAAATTAGCAAGCTTATACCGGTATTTGTTTACATACATGCTGATGAATGTTCATGTAAAGTGATAATAAAGTAAGAGGCAACAAGTATTATGTGGCTTCCGTACTGTACTTTTATATTTAAAAATTACTATATGTTTTTTTAAGAATAACATGGTTATATTGATATAGTTTTAAGTTAATTGTGAATACTAACCTTGCATTCACAGTGAGTGCACACATCTCTTGACCATTTCTCACCATCCTGTCTCACAGTTTTATGTTCATCATGGCAGTGTTGGTTTCCACTTAACAGTTTGATTCGACGCTTTAGTGTCTTAACACTTTTCTGTAATTCTTGAACAACAGTTTCTAATCCTTCTAATCGAGAATCAGTTACATTATCAGCTACTAAATCTCTCCGTGGGCGAACATCATTGTTATCATCGTCACCACAATCTACATTGTAAAAATCAAATTAAGAACGAATATAAAAAAAAAATAGATTTTAATACTAAAACAAAAATCTGTTTAACATTATATTTTTATCATAAATGTTTGTTTGGTTTGATTATTTTCTGCATTTGTATTGCTTTCCATCCATAACTCAATGCAAAAGGCTGGGATCAAAAGTTATGCAGAAAATTATTGTTCCTTATGAGTGTTTAATTTTTTAAGTAAAAGTATTTCAATCCGTTGCTGTATTACTACATTGTTGACATACGTCAATAACAACAATCTGCCTTGAGCGTTGTATGCTAGCAAATGTAATATGTATACTGATTTAAAGAAAAAAGTTATTACATTTCACATCATATTTTACTAAAAAAAAACTTAAATAATTTGGGATTTATTGTCTTCTTCTAACATGGTTTAAGTCATATTTGATTGATCAAGTACAATATTTTAGTTGAAATTGAAAGCTCTTATCTAAGATTCATATTACATCAAGTGTTCCACTAGGTTTTTATTTGGGACCCTCGTTATTACTAAACTGTATTAATGAGTTAAAATACTTTTTAATAACCTAAAACGTAGGCTATTCAAGCAAACACCTATTTGTTTTTTGTTTTTTTTACTCTTTTCAGCTTTTTTCAAGTTGTCGCATATATATGTCGTTCAGTCTATGACAAGAAACATAGTAAGTTTCTTTGTTAGACTCTGAAGCAAAGTTAGTAAAACAAAGTGTTTTGACCAAAGTTGCATAACCAATAAAAATTAAGACTGAAATACAAAACCGGAAAATTAGAGTTTCCAGGAATTGTTACGTGAGAAAGGGGGAAGAAAGATTCCTGAGAACTTCAAGTCTTCGCATTCCCACAAAACAAAAAGGCGGGAAAACAACCAAGAATTGTGGCGTGAGAAAGGGGTAGTTTCATGAGGACTTAACGTCTTCACGTTCCCACGTTCAAAATCGTCAAAGTTACAAATTAAGCACCGCATACGAGCGGCAGACCTTCCTACACACTGATACCAATAAATCAGATCTTTAAAATATACTAGTACTCCAAAATTATCAGATAAATAACACAATAACACTGCCACAAATATGCGACTTCAATCTATTTTAATAATACCAGGCGTCGCACATTTGTGGCAGCAGTCTGTGGATAGAAACCCACCCATCTCATATATATATGCGACGCTAGTCTATGCGTATGGAAAAATTTTAGTATGGTGGTAGCGAATGTGTTAAAAACAAAAAATAATAAATGGGAATACCTTCAAAATGGTTTGAGAGAGTAATGCCTAGTTTCAACATTGATTTTCTTTTACAATTTTTGCATTGAAATCATATATTTCATGAAGACCTTCCTATTTCAAAAAAATGTATTACATTCAAGATGCTAGAAGCAGACATCAAATTTTTAAACTCAGATAAAATAAAATTTTGTACAGAAAAGGTACCACATGTGCATTACTCTGCATACATCTTTATTTTCTACATATTAAGCCATTTACTTTGTGTACTTTTCACCCACCAATTATTTCAAAATTTTGTTTAAAAATAAAAAATTATACTGTAGTATAACTTGTACAGCAAAATCCAAGCATTTCAACAAAGAAAATTTTATCTGTAAAATAATCATTTACAATAATTATTATTAAGTAAAATAGGTTTTGGATTATCGAATTCAACAAACTTGAGTCTCAATACGAGTATATGTTTAAAAAAAATGCCTACAGAAATAACTAAAACTTCTGCAGACACTAGTTATATAAGCATATACTTATATAAACTACCTTCTACCACAGTATATTATGTAACTGTACTACGTTAAATATTTAGATTTTAATTGTTTTAATAATAAATCAAACAATTTACCTTCACACTCATACCAAAATCGTAGATCTACAGTAGGAAGTTGCTCGCATGCTACGTATTGAGACTGTCGCCGAGATGGAAGAAGAAAAACATCCTCAGTTATTTTTGTTATATTGTCACCATTATCACAGAGTACTCGTCCTAAAGTCGCTTGATTGATTTGGGTTTGCTGTTCAGGTTTAAAAGTTGCAGGATTTTTATACCAAAATCTAAAAAAATTCATAGACACTATTTTAAAATTATTATTTAAAAGAAATAATCTTTTTAATTTCATTGCATAATAATGATTATTGCTTAATTTTTTTGTCAAATATTTGTAGTTTTACCGAATAAATTAAGGTATTTGAACAAAATCACCAAAATAATTGAATAAAGTCAATATTTAACTAAATTAAGTACAATTACCATATTTTTCATTATTTTTAAAGTTATAAACTATATAAATTGAATAGTTATAGAACTAAATTTGTAAATTTTTATTGAGCTATATTATGCTCTTTAGTATGTAGTTTAACCTGTGGAAATTTAAATTTTACTGTTTAACTTCAAAGGTTTAACTACGCTTTAATTCATTCCGACAGGTACCAATAAATATATTATTTTAGTATGTGGTAAAAAGCGTAACGTACGAGTAATTCTTTTAAAATAATAATAATAGCAGTACCACACCAGATTGATAAACACTTTAAAACTAAATGTATTATACAGGGTGATTTAGTAAAAAATTACCACCCCTATTATTTAAAAGATGGAAAGAAATAAATATGATGTAAAATCAGATCTCGGCAGTTATTCAATGGTCAGGGAGTACCTTAGAACACATATTTACAAAATAATAAAAATCCCTCTCCCTACCACAAAAGAGGATTAATTTGATGTATCACAAGACATAATATATATGTCCTTTGCGAGTTTTTGAGATGGGGTGATGAGGGGGAGGGTGTTTTTTATTTAGTAAATAGTTGTTCTAAGACTCCCCCTTTCGGTGGATGACTGCCCTGAGATCTGATTTTATATATTATTTTTCGTCTTTTAAATTAATATATACAAATAAAAAAAACTTACAAAATAATATTTTTGAGCGTAGCAAATAAATGTGGTAGGTTATTTTTATTTTTTGAACACAGAAATTCATGGTTTTTAAAGGGCTTTAATTTTGCTGCATCACAACCCGTATGTGTCCATTGTACATTTTTGAGATGAAGTTTCTTTATTGTTTTATTGTGTAAATTGGTGTTCTAATGTTCTCCTTACATTGAATAAACTGTCATGAAATCAGATTTTGCATATTTCTTATAAATATATATAGAAGTGGTCAAATTTAAAAAACCACCCTATAATCCGGGTGTTTCAAAATGAATGTCAGGGTTTTGAAGCTTTATAGTACTTATTACATTTAACTTACAATTATCAAATGGAAGAGCAACTCAAACAGATTTCCTACAAGTGATCAATGTGAGCACCATTCGTCATACGGCACACAACGAGTCGATAGTTCAGTTCGTTCCAAACCTTGTTCAGTGTGTCTAGAGTAATTGTTGCAACAATCCTATTTCTTAAGTCGGGTAGGTCAGCTGGTAACGGATGTACATGTACTGAGTTAAACCAGTAAGGCTTCGCACCATCTTGCTGCCAAAAGTTCTGTAGTTCTGCTTCTTCCGATTGAGGAAGAATCATAGTTGCAGCATCAAGATAAGAATATCAGTTACAGTCGCTTCAGCAAAAAAAGAAAGTCTCGTAAATTTTCCGCCGGGATATAGCACAAAATAATATTCAATTTAGAGGAGTTTTGTTTTCAACTGTACCATCTCGTGGGGATTTGCGCATTATGAGTGTTCATATGTACACTTAGGTCAAATGTTGTTTCATCATTGAAATCAACTCAATCAAGAAAATCTTTATTATCATGCAGCAACTTATCACTTGCAAAGTTGGGACGTAAACCGTAGTCTGTAGGCTTTGTAACAACTGCAAACGATAAAGACGTACAAGTACACGTCTCCTTAAAACTCTCCACACAGAGGTCATTGGAATTGCTAATTCACAAATGACCTTCCGAACTGATTTCTTGGTAATATGCGTGAAAGACTCTCTCACTCATTCAACATGTTCTTCAGTTACTCTTGGTCATCCCGTACTCTTTCCTTCAACGGATGATGTCTTCAAACTCATGATATCACGTACAGATGTTATTAACACTTGGGGGATTATATTTGAACTTAATATGGAAAGCACATTGCCTTTAACTTCAGATTCAGTCCTTGCAAACCCAAAACATTTTCTTTTTACTAGTCGCCATCTTTGCTTTCTAATGGAAGACAGAGGAAACAATGAATGCACACTCGCACAGGTGTACCAAGAAAACTGTTTGAATTGCTCTTTCATTTGATATATTATTTATAATTGCAAGTTAAATGTAATAAATATTACGAAGCCTTGAATCCCCGATATTTATTTTAAAGCATCCTTTACATTCATAAATTATCATGATAATAGGCAACTGCTTCATGTAAAGTGTAGCTAGTAATTATTTTGCAACATATTTTCTGTTGTCATTAATTATGACTATATTTTTAATCCTTTTTTATCAACAAAATTCCAAATAGATAGCGAATAATGTTTTTGAGCTTTAATTTTATTAATACAGTTTATAAAACAAGTAAAACCCTCAAAATATACCCTTTGTTTCTAATTGAAATGAAATTATAATTTGAGTGTTATTCTGAATTCCTTTTTTAAATTATCAAATATTAATGTTTATATTTTAAACTTTGTTCGAATGTTCTAAATTTATTTATGACTTTATAAATTAAGGTATATACTGTAAAGTAACAACTAGTGACAAAATATTCAGAGTAGGACCAGTAGGATGCAATATTTTAAAATTAGGTCCATTCCACTATTGGTTCTTTTCATTTATTCCATTGTAAGTCTTAATTTGTTTAGTGCTCTGGTTTTACAGACAATTTACTACATCTTCGTCTACAAAAATGTTACTTATTGCTTTGAACTTTCCTTAAATTGTTGAAGGATAAATCTTTAAAAAAACTTATTTCTTCCAAACTTACCTGTCTCCATCTCTCATTCTTCTGAATTGATCTATAAGCAGACACCTAAATGTTGGCCCCACTCTAGCTCCATCTATTTGGTCTTCCAAGATTCCGCCAACCCAAATGTCAATATTACCTATACAAAGTTCAAAGTAATTTGTTGTATTCTACTAGCTTTATAAAAGCAACATATTTAGTGTTAATAAAATGTTATCACTTGACTTGTAATTTTGTAGGTTGTAGGTGTGCTTCAAAATCTTTAAATGGTTATGTAAATTAGTAAGCTTTTGCTAATTTATGTATTTATTGTAAGGACAAACAATTGATGGTAATAATGTAACGATCTTTGAAAGAAAAATGACAATAAAATTACCTATAGTAAAAAAATGTAATCAGTTCTACTTATGCGTCTATGAATAAAAAAATCTGATACTGGAAAGCAAAGCAAGAATATAGAAATTTTCTATGACTAGATATGGAAACAAAATGAAGCTAATCCCATTTTGTTCCCTCCTGTGTTCCTTTTGATTTTCATCACGGATAGAAGGAAATGATCTAACTACAAACTCATTAAACTACCTAGTACTATACCAATGCCAAGTAGAAACTAAAAAGTAGTAGGCACTGCAAAAATGGACAATGAATATTGTTATTTAGAAATTTAATTTAATATATATGAAATAAATCGGAAGTTACCAGTAATAAACTATTACAGGGTAAAATGTCCAGTAAAGAAGGTTAATTTTTATCAGAAATAGTGAACTTTATATGAATGCTGTGTGTAAAATGGTTTCTTAGTTAGATAAAATATACAATCATGAATTAAGGTGTAGGCCTATATACTTCGCTACACTTTTTTGACAGAGATGATACAAAATCTAATCTCACTCAAACCGTATAAGAGAACTAAGTTACGCAATAAAGTTCAGTTCATTAATAATGTCTTGTAATCTTATTGAAATTGATTTCCAATGATTAACTTCAAGAAGGCTAATTGATTAGCTGTAGTACAACACACATATTATTTATGTCTCATAAAAAGAGAGTATGGTTCTATTTGTTTGACCTAATTTTAAAAAAAACTACTAAAATATTTTTGAAAAATATCTTTCAATTATTATAAAAAAAATAAATAAATTTAACCTGATTTTTGGGGATATAAGTTTGAAAATCGTCAATATCCACAAAATTTGTCATAGGCCTATAACTAGTGCATTATACTCATTAAAGACTCAACACATAGATAGATTCATAGTAATTCTTAAAATTCCACTAAAATAAAATCGTGTATATACTGAATCGTAGTGAAACATGATAATTAACAAGTGTGAATTTTATAAAATACTTTTAGTGTTTTTTTGATAAGTTGTATTAGTATTTTATTGAAAACACATTGTTTGTATGAAAATTTTTGATTAAGGACTGATGATGAAATGATGCAACAAATGATAGTTATTATAATTATTTAGTAAAGATATATGTAGATTCTATAGTAAATAAGTTTATATATAAATTTAAGAAATAATATTGTTTGTCTCCACACAAGTTTACTCTACTATTTGTAAGAAACACAATTTAGTGATTGATATTACAATGCATTACAATCTAATCCCCCTCTTTTCTACTGGAAACACTCTGCCAAAATATTGTCTGTAGTTATCTATAAAACAATACCGCATAATTTTGATTAAATGTGAATCTATTCCAGATAACAAAAATTACCTAAGAATCCTTAGAGCTCAACTGTAGTCATTCAAATAAGAATAATTACAGCTTAGCTTAAAAAATCTAAGTGCATATACTATTTTGCAACCTAGACCTCTTATATCAGAGTAGTATATCAACAAAAACTATTATATAATACCAAAAATACGACGAGGAAAAATAAATAATTTATTATATTGTTTATCACTGCAACAAAATTTTTGTGTCTTTTGAAAGTTTTCATCAACGTGACTTAGAATAGGTTATTGCTTCTAATTAACAGTGTATGATTACCATTTTTAAATTAAAAAAAAAATAACATGAAAATGTAATCCATATATCACCTGGGTGACCATAGAGCTGTTGCAATTTATCTCGAACATCTCGGTTAGAAATCTCACCCTTGAGGTCATCAAAGGTTTCCGCAACTGTTAAGTTACAAAATCCTCTGAAAGCATTGTACCCAGGGATAGCATGGTCACGAGATCTTTGAATGTTCATCGCCGCTAAATCCAAAGATACTGCATGTGCTACGGTAAACAAACGCTCTGTAAGTTCTTTATTTAGGTTCTGATGGGGCATTTTTCTTTTAGCAGCAGTTGTAAAAAATCCTCGCATCAGGGGATCTGTTCCCCCTTCTTCTACCAACCTCCATGGTGAGAAAAATGCTTTCCCTAGAGGTAGATCTCCCTATGAATAAATTCAAATAAAGTAGAAATTATTAGCAATTATAGCAATTTTAAAGTAATGAATTTTGTAATAAATATCTTATGTTATAATTTGAGTATTTTGTGGTTATAATAATAATTTTACTTTAAGCATATATTAACGATTCAGTCTAGTCAAATGTAGGAAATGATTATGACTAAATTAATGAACAAACAAAAATTAAAAGAAAACACCACTCGTAAACATTTTTCACAAAACAATATTTCACTGATGTCATCATAATCAGTTGTTAACCAATCCTTAATTCAAAGTAATTCAACTTCAAAGCTCAGCAAAAGGAAATACAGTAGAGCGCCGATTATCTGAAAGCCGGTCATCCTAAACATTCAAAATTCACGCCACGCCAACATTACACGAGCGCATGGGTTGGTCGGGTCCGTTTTATGTCCACCTGTACATCTAACGTCATTTGTGTCACTGTCATCAGTGTTGTTTTAACTGTCCGTGCTGTTGTTCGTTGTGCTGTATGACTTAAAGCAATGTCGGCGAAATGTAAACGTGTTGTGCTTAGTCTGTCTGACAAACTTAAAATTGTAGAAAGATTAAAAATATGTGCAAGTGGATCAAGTTTAGCTCGGGAGTTTGGTGTTGGGAATCCAACAATAACTCACATTAAAAAGAACAGTGAATCTATCACAAAGTTTGCTTGTGTGCTGGACAGTGAAGACGGAATCTGATAATGAAGAAGCCTTCCAATGCTTCGAGACTGCTATTAAATGGTTGGAACGGCAAGACGAATGCGATGCTGTGCAGTTGCTGCCTTTGAAATCCTTACGAGACTTGGCGGTAAAAAACGAGTCTCAAAACTTAAGCAAACAAACATCATATTCGATTTTTTCTTTTAAGTTAATTTTGTACTTTTTTTATCGCATCTAAGTCAGTATACAAAAAAAGTTTACGTACTGTATGTGCAATCCCTACTTTATGCAGAGTGAGCAAAAGTCTGGAAACCTGTTCGTAATTTATCAGTTAATTAATATGGCAGCTTAAAACTTTCAGAAATTGTTATGGGTCAATAAATCTAACTTTTGGTTATAAAAATGAAAATTTACCCCTTTTGTAGGGGTTGCAAGGGGTGGCAACTGAAAATTTTTAAATAGCAACCCCCATCATGTGGCACATCATTTTAATCCTCTCATTATGACGAGAAAAATGGTGTAAAAAATATCTCTTTATTATGAAGATCCAGTCCGAAATGGTGGCTGGTCAAAGTTCAATTTTTACTGGTATTCTTAATTTTTAAGCGGTAAGTTTTCAGCAATGAACAGTTAAACAACTACATTTATTTGCTTTAAAAAAAAAAAAATGTAAAAATACATCACACAAAATACAGAAATACACAAAATTACAGCAATGCATTTCTATTTCTTACAAAATTTTTCATTTTCAACTGATAAAACTGAAATTCTTAATTACAAGTAGGCTAAATGAAAATTTAAATGTTTCAATGGATATTGTGAACATATCAGCTGATAATTTAAATTTTAACAAATTATTGCTTATGTTTTAAGTTTTTTCATTGTTGTAGAATACACAACAATCAGCTGATATTTTTGGTGTTAGTTTTTCCACAAATTTATTTAGCGTGATTTTGTTATTACAGTTTTGGTAACAATGAAAATTGTGATCTTCTAAAATTGATTTACATTTCTTTGTTTTGCATTAAGTATTAGTATCTTTAACATTTTTTATTAACACAGTTTGTTAACGTTTATTATTTTGTTATTTTTCTAAGAATGTGGTAATTTTTCTGTTTGTTAATCTGTAAAAATGACACTGTCTGAGCAGGAGAAGATACCTATTTTAATGATGAGGGTTATGGTGATAGACAGAGAACATTGGATTAAGTATACGATTTGTTTTGGGTTCGGGCAGATCTCAGATAACCAAAAACTCGGATAATACCATAGGCCGCGAGAAAATCATTGAGGTGCGAGTTTTCGTACCATTTACATCTTTATAGGCTGATTTGGAGCCGTACTTACTTCAAAATCTATTTTATTTGGCTTTAAATCATACAGTTTGAAATATACAAAGAAGGTTTGATAATGTACTCAAATGAAATAAATTGGATGTGTAATATACTGTAATAGAAACCAAAAAAATAATGCCTCTGAAGTTTTTTTATGCTTGCTTTTTCATTGATTGTCTAGTTTCTTCTTTATTGGAATACTGTTGAGATACCCACTTTTCAATTTCCTATGTATTTCATCTCCAATCCCCGATATAGTCACTTCCCCAATACCTAAATCACTTACCACTTTTCTTATTGAATCACCTTCATTTCTAATTGTTTCCCATTTTTTATTTAAAGATAAAACAATACGATTTAGATTTCCACTGATGATAACTCTCTCATTCACAAAATTTAACACCGTCACCGACTAAAAACAAAAGAACAAAATACAGTAGCAGGAGGAAGAAACAACTCATGAAAATGTATGGTGAGTCCTAAATACGATGACGCAAGGATTGAAGTGTATTACATGCCCAAGATCGCTTTGTCATTCACTATACTACCTGTCCGTTGAAAGTCACTATACTATTGCATTGTGTAAGGAGCGGAAATGTTTCCAGACTGTACAAGGCAAACAAAAGTTTTGTTTTGTTTCTGTTCAATCTAACTCATAAGTTATTACTATAAATTCACTTAATGAGAAATCCTATCAAGCTGTGAATTCTTTATCAAAATCAATTCAGTTAACTTACATTCATTTGTAAGTTAATAGAATGGATTTTGGCAAAAGTTTTTTTTTTTAAATTTGCAATGGTTAATATGGAAACTTAGATAATCGAGGTTCTACTGTATGACCTTTGCAAGAGTAAAAACTAAAAACAATATTGACTCCCAAACAAAAGTAACTGAATAACTGGAGATCCAGAAATATCTCCTCAAACTATACTAATAAATGGCAAAACATTTAAAGAATCCCTAACACATTATCCTTTCTGTTCAAACTGCAGAAACAAGCATCAAGTTTTTCATGGTAAATTTATGGTAATTATTTTGGCACCACTAACATGCTTCATAAGGCTTATAAAGTACATCAACCAGATGTTACAAGAATATGAATTTTCTTTTGTTCAGTCTTTCTTAGTTTTACAGAAATTTTGGAACTATGACAATAATTCTATATATTATTGTCTTGTCCTAGCCCCTTCAATAAATGGTTTAAAGTAAATGGCATCTATATAAGTATGGATCTATATCACCATTACAAATGTCAATTTGAAACTCAAGAGTCCTTAATATTACCATAATGTAAACTTACCTGAGGTATTGTATTGAAGTTTTCATCAAGTCTAGTCAAAACAGGATTGATCAGTGAATGTCCGAACCTCAGAGCAGCAGTCGCAAAGACGTTTGAAATTCCAGGTTCGATGTTGGGATTGTAACCGTGGTAATCACCCAACATATTCATACCCTTTGGACCAAGTACATTGGGTAACCAATGAGTATACGTGATATGTTGCATTTCTGCACCAACTACTTTCCTTGCCTCATAGAATAATGTATGTCCATCCCAATGAGGATTTATTTCTCGTAAAGCGGTTGCTATCCGATTGTGCTCTCGAAGCCAAATCGTATGCATAGCCATCAGTCCTACCTAATGCAACAAAACAATGGTATAGCACGAAAATATAAGTAATAATTAATTAATTATGAATAAAGCACAGTAAAATTGAATATTGTACCTGTTCATTGACTCTGATGTCGCCAGCTAAGAAGCAACCAACATCACTTTCTGTAATGTCTCTTCTGCAATCAACTTCTTGTGTTCCTGAAATCGGAAGGAGTGCTTTTCCAGAAGGTGATGATATACCAACACGTAATAATCCTAAATCGTTGTTAAAATCTCTTAGAATTTTTGCTCTTTCTTCAGTAAAACCATAAACCTACAAGAATAATTAATTCAATACGTATATTTAAATTTCTTTATATAGTTGGTAACTTAATTCTACAAATGTTCACAAAACCTAACACTGTAGAGAGTGGATTTTTTTTATATTTTGGGGATACAAAGACAATTATAACAACAACATATTTCCTATTTTTAGACTAAACATTTTGAAATAAACATTTAACAGCATCATGACGTTAGAAGCGCCTACAAGTTATGCAACTAACAGAGCTGGTGAACAATGAGTCAACATCGCATCGGCAGTTCAAGTTCAAGTTGGCCCGAAAGTGGACCTATTTTAAGAAGACAACCAGAACAAAAAAATATATTATAATGACCCAGAAATGGTGAATATTTTTAAAAAGTGCTTCTTAAATGTGAACTATGTGTAGTGTGACTTGAGAGTTTTTTTGTCTTCGACAATGACACTGTGGTGTCGAAACCATGTTCAGATGTGTCTGAGCAATAAGCGACGTACTGTTTTGAAGGTTAGAAAACAAAAAGTTTTATAATAACTTAGCAGTCCAGCTAATTCTGGACTCAGTTGATAACCACGAAGTAGGAATTATTCAACATGAATAGTAAACATTTGATTATTCAAATATATGCTAGGAAATTTAAGTACATCTTAGTTCACAAAGTTCAAGTTGGTGTAAACTAACGTCACCACAACTGAGTTTGTTACATCATTCATCTGTTATTTAAATATCTTAAAAAGCCCTTTATTCTATCTTATGACAAAATAGCCTATATGGTCATTTTCATTTACAGACTGCATCATACATATTTCACTATATATAAATCATTTATTTGTTTTATTTAATTTATGCCTGATTATTTTATTTAATGCACAGTGAAAATTTTTACTCAAAATTAAATGCTTTAAAACTTTTGTTTTATTAATTGAACGATAATCATCTAAAGATGTTTCTTTGTAAACAACAAAAATTATTTATGACTAAGTCTGTGAAATATGAGATATGAAAGTAAGTAAAGCAATCAATTATTATTGGTAAAGGGTGTTTGAATATTGTGAGATTTAGATGAAAAATTTGTACAAAGAGTTGAAGTTATCAAATGGTAACCATTTAGTTTCTTATACCTGAGATCCATCTATAAATGCTGTAAGCTGATTAATCTGTTCACGAGGCTGCATTTTATCAAAGAACACTGATGTCATACCAGATCCACAAACAGCACTGCTCCTTATAAAATCCATGCATCTTCGATTTCTTATTCTGGGATCATTTTCCGGGATCTAAATATACAGATTGCTATGCTTTACAATTTTAATTTTATATTACACTTTCATAACACCATAAAAATTTTTTTAAAATAAATATATCTTTTGTATTAGATCATAAATAAATAATGCTTAAATAATTTGCTTGATTATTAAAATATCACAATACATACTGCTGCTTCTTATTTCATACTTAATGCAATTAAATTAATCTGAGGCCAGGTTAAGCCTATAGCTAAATATTGGCAAATATAAATAGTTAAATGTTTCCTTTTTCTTTTACGAAATTAGTTTGAAACTCAATTGACAGAGGCAAGTAAAAAACTCTAAAATCTACAGATTTTGAAAATAAATGTGTTCTTCTTATCTATTTGAAAGAAACAAATGAACAAAAACTGAAATTACTTATATTGACACTAAATTTGTTCTATATTAGTTAGATGGCTTTATATGTGAGTATATATATTTAAATTTAGTATGAATCACAATTTCATAATTAATGTACATTTTCAAAAGTAAATTGTTGTCCAAAAAATTTGTTTTTCTAACTGAAAAACAACTGACCTCCATAGGAAAACATGGTGCTGCATAAGCACAGGATTTCTTACAATCGATGCCTTCCCAACTTTCGGTGCTTGTTGAAGGAACAGCATGGTCGAGGTCGTGATCGAGAAACTGTCCCCATTGCATGACCATGTGTGTTATCTCTGTATCTGGTGTAATGTCATCAGTACTGATGAGGGAAGTGGACACAAGCCGAGCACTTGGTTTTGGGAACCCAAAATACTTCTGACCAGGATTCCACCCTGTTTTCATACAAAACACAACCAATACAAATATAACTTTAAAATGTAAAAAATTATCACTAGTTTTGTAACACATTTTCTTTTAAAAGATTGTTACAAAAATATTGTTACTTCTGTAATATGATGTTATTAACGTTTTATTTCAGTATTTTAAGGTAAAAATATAAAAAAATATTTGACGTAAACATAACAAAAATAATTTGTTATTGTTAAAGTTTTTAAGTGGATTGGTTTATCTTTTATAAGTCAGCTTGAGATTGTTATATATCAATGTACATACAATGATACCTATTAGATGTAACTTATTTCTATTACAAGTAAATTTAACCTTTAAAAACATTTGAATAAAACTATGATAGAAAATTAAGAAATTATTAGCAACATTTTAAATATTTTTTATCTTATTATACGAAATACAATAACAAAATATATTCTATAAAAATGTTCTTTTGAACCAAGAGAAAATCATGCAAATGATAGAAATCAACTTATTTATAACGAAGATCTTTTAAAGTTCATTTATCAAATTTAGCTATTAATGTAGAAAATTAAGGTAACAAGGACAAATCAACCATTTTATGGTGAATTTACCAGAATATAATACTATGTACTAAATATTGTGCTCTTTTTAGTTAATAATATCTGATTAAAGTGGAAGCAGTAGCACACCCAGGATTCAACTTTGGGGGGGAACAACCCCCGGGGGTCGGGGTGATATGAAATTTAAAACCTTAAATACTTGTGTTTAAATGAATTAAAAGCTACATTAACCCCTAAATGCAATATTTAAAATTTTACTTATTTGTTACATTTTTATAAAATTTACAAATATTTTTTGCTCGTAATGTGCAAAATAAATCAAATATTTATTCATATAAAAATAATGTTGTTTTATGTTGTAGGTCAGTTTATTTATCTTGTTTCAGTTTGTTGATGGTGTTTATTTATCTGACAGTTTGTACTGATATGTTCACATTTATTGATAGTTTATTTTATTTTATCTAATGAAAATAGTTAAAAATAATAGGATACTAAAATGTTTAAATTAAAAATAAATTTAATTATTTTTGGGTTTTGATCTTATATGTGTGATATTTTTTAATTTACTGTAAAAGGAGCTCTAAAATGCTATTTGAAAATCAAAGCTTTCAGTTTTGATATGGATCAAAACAAACAAAAATACAAATCATATTAGCCTACATATTAGTACAAAAACATAGGTTTATTCAAGAAAATAAAGAAGAACAGACACAGGACAACTTTAGTTTACAATTTAATGTCCAGCCTAATTGGCTTTTTGGAGAGCTCGTTTAAGACCTCTTCAGCTGAAATTTGGACATCCTTGTAAACGTACAGCAACGCTTTGTAAACCAGCTAAGTCAAAGACACTCAAACACCATTTCTCCTACCGCCCCGCTCATTCCTTCTGTGGGACTTCATCTCACATACCACCAGCGTCACATAGGTACCTACAAATGCAGCGTCACAGCTGTACTCGGACTAAGACCGCTAATCATGACTCGCGCCACTCTCGCACTTGTACCGAACAAGTAAAAATTAAATTTAAAATTTTGTATAGTAATAATATTAATGCCATAAGCTTTGCTGTCCCTAAACGCATAAGAGTTTAAGGATTAAAATTGTTTATTCTTTGAAATTGCTATGAAAAAAATCACTAATTGATCGGGGGACGGGGGACGGGGGGGAGGACCAGTCTCCCTCGTCCCCCCTCCGTCCGTGCGCCAATAAGAATAAGACACTATGTCACCTTATTGAAACTCAATAAACTACATTATCATCATATTATTATATTGATACTTTAAGAAATTATATAAACAAACTGCAAGTTAAAATACATAAAACAGAATGTAGTAGACATGAAGATGGGTTAAATGCATTATTTTTTCAAATACCTATCAAATTAAACTAGGGCTTAAAAGTTGCAAATTTACATGTTAATCAACAGAAAAATATTTAAAACTATTCATTGAATCTTCAGTACATTAAAAATGTTTAAATTTTGTTCAAAAAATACCAAAATATTTTGGTTTTTAATAGTGTCTTATTAGAGTAAAAAACTGATCCTCTAAACCCCAACGATCCAGATGGCCAGTTAAGCTGATCTATTAAAAGTTTTCAACTATGTAAATTTTATTCAATGTTTTTAACACAGAAGGAAAGGATCGCTACTATTAACCTCTTCCTTACGACAAGATAGACTCGATATCAACAAACGATGTTGGATTTCTTTCATAAGAATCTTTTGTTTTGTGTATCATAAAAGTTAAGTATGAAATTATATAATTTGTTTTTTAATAAATAATATTTTTTTAAATATTAAGTTTAAGTTTAAATATTTAAATATTTAAGTTTTTAATTGTTTGAAATTTTGGTCATACGGATCGGTTATGGCCGAATTAGTTCGGATAGTTGGTGCTATAATGTACTTCATTTTTGATCCTGATAATAGAAAAGATACTTTTAAAAATTTCACGCTCTTTTTAAAATTTCCCTATTTTCTAATGTTTGTGAACATTTAGAGATTACAAATATGGCATTTTACTAAAACAAATAAATGACAATTAAACTAGCTTATTGCAGCTGTTCTGAACTTGAGATGATCTGAGGTTAAATTGACAGGCAAGGGTTAAATGAAGGAAACCTGTTCCGACACATTGAAGGAGTCCGGCGGCCTAGGACACCAGTTATCATTGTTGTATATGGTAATTTGATTAGGCACATATGAATCTCCGCCTGGTGTCAGTCTTGTCCGGGAAATGTTTTCATTTGGAATTATTGAATGTTATAATAATATTTTGAGTGAGATGAATAAGTTGTTGATAATATACATACGAAGTTTCTCCTAGACAAATTCTGTTAAAATGTTACACTTTGTTACTAATTTAAGCAATATTTTATTCAATAATTAAGGCTTAATCATCTAATGACTCATAACTATGGCTCTATGTCAGACTTCTATAATAAATATTTATACGTAGTAGCAATATACGGTATTAATTTTTCAAGGTATGCTGGAAGGGTTAGAAAATACATATTATTATTTTTTGTTCACTAATTAATACTTTCTAATAATATTTGCTTAACAATGTATCACTTTTTTTAAATTTGACTAACGTTAGGGGTGGAACTTAATTTTCTTTTCAAAAAATGTAAAGTTACTTTTTTTACACTACAGTAATGTTTAATAAAGTAGCTTTTAAAAACAACAAGTTGAGGTCCAAACAAATTTATAAACAGTGAGTTAATGACAAATTGAGTTGTTTTTTGTTCTAAACCATATTTCAACTAGGCTAGATTCAGACAATTTTATACTATTTACGTAATTTTGAGTTAGAGTACTTGTAGCAAACTACATGTACTATTCAACACCATGTGAATTAAACGATTTAAAAGTATAATAAAGAATTTAAAGTAAATCCTTATGTTCAATTTCTGTTAACCTCCATCTCAATAAGTACTTCCATAAAAAGTAATCAAAATATTTATGGGAATGTATATGGTGCACCGTATTGCTCAGCCCCGGGGCCCACGACCGCTCTTGCCGGCCTTGGCTGGCCCACACATCTTGGCTAGCTTCAAGGTCTTCAAAATTGAATTACAGTACTTACAAAATATTACTACCAACTTCACAATTTTAATATTTACTAACAAGATGAAGGAATACATTAACACAACCTTAGCTTTAAGGATTCTGGTGTAATATTTTCATTTTAAACACTGCTATATTTTGTCATAAATTGGCTAACGTCAGTACTGGTGCCTATCCTGATTAAACAAGACATACCGTAATTATAACAAACTTTAGTTAATTGCAGTAGTTACCTTACAAGCAATGCATAACGAATTTTTACCATTATGTTGACGAACTACAAGAGAAATATAATTCTTTCATTATTCAAATACCAATTAATATAGAAAAGTTTCATACCTACTGGTGTGTTAAACCCATTTTCATAAATGGGTTTAAAGACTCTGCGAAAGCCTGTGAGGGATGCTCCCCACCTCGGATGTTGAAGGTTGTTACAAGTACCATCTATTGTACGATATTTTGTGTGAAAACACATGTCTGAACAGTTTACTGAAGCCTGATGTTCCATACATCCAGACAGATTGGCAACTAGTTGTAGTTGACGGGGTGTTAGTAGGTCTTTGTAGTCAAACTCTAGAAACATATTTAAAAATAACTAAAATTAGTACCTATTTGTATAGATTAAGTGCGAGGAAATTTGGCACAAAAATCCACAAAACCCAGGAAATTTGAGCAGTAAGAAATTTTTAGGTCGCTCGTCATGAATTTGACATTGGTAACCCGCCTTGGAGAACCAGGAGATTCGAACGACCTGACTTGTACCATCATCCTCTGGAGTTTTGTTAAAATCTTTCCGTTAGAATTTTAAATATTCCTTCAATGAATGTTAATAAATTTATGAGTCCAGGGGATGACGATACAAGCCAGGTTAGGGGGTTCACTCTCCTATGACAAAAAAAGCTGATTTCATTCAAAAGCTATAGCAACGCAATTCTAAATTGGCCAACACGTGTTTGTTGAATTTATTATCTTAGCAATCAACTTAGCAAATTTAGAAAATCAGTTAATTATATCCATAGGCCTAACCCTCAACTTTTAGATTTGGTTTGTAAAATAAAAACAAACAATGAAAAATACTTACTATATTATAATTAAAACACCTAGTTTCAATCAAAAGCTTAAACCAATTTTAGGTTAGGCATATACTGAACCAACACACATTTCTTGAAAGCATTCAAATTTATTATCATAACAACCAACTTGGCAAATTTAGATTCAGGTACTGGTAAATTATTCTTCACAACAAACAGTTTTTTTAGGTTAGGTAATAGCAAAGGCAAACAACGAAAAAGGGTTATTTTCTTTATTATAATTCAAACACCTATCACTATTAAAATTATGCTATTCTTACTAGGTCTATCTGATCAGTTTGAAATACCGGTACTGTTTTAAATAATCACATTTTGATCATATTTTATAATTTGAAAATTGCCACTATTCTATATAATAATAAAAAATTATCCCCGTAAAAATATCATAGTATACAAATATCAATTTGTTTTTCGTATTCACAGGAGGCAGCCTTTATGAGACAATAAATCAAAATTTTGTCTGCAGTGAAGTACAGTACTCTAAAATAATGGAAAATTATGAATTATTAATATTATCATAACTTGAAAGCAGATAGCAGCACCTTCCGGACTATTGTAAAATTATGATAAGTAGTTTCAAAATAAAAAATAAAAAAAAACAGGTGACAGCACTTTACGGATACAATTAATAATTAATTATTATTACCAGTTAATAATTATTAATTTAGAGTGAAGGTAGCATCTCCAGCCTACAGTAGTTTAGAATTTGAACTTACCAGGTGGCAGCACCTTACGGATAGAAAGATTGTTCACAAAGATTACATTATCAGTCAATTTAGTGCAGATTTACTATTCTTTTTTGAAGTGATTTTTAAGTGAGGTAGGACAAATTTATTGTTTCCTAAAAAAAAGTGTGCTGCCTCACTGAGAAATTCTTGTTGAAATTTTTTATTTGGTAGTCAAAAGTTTCGCATCAGTCACACAATGTGCTGCTACCTAGACACTTTTAAATGTAGTATTCCAAAATAGTGTTTTACTAAAATGCGCTGTAGGTCAAATTTTGAAATTCAATGAAGTAAAAGTGTCTGGAACAGTACTGCACAGCTGCCTGGAAACTTATAATATATGTATTAAAACAAAAATCTGTTATTTTTGTAACTGGAATGCGCTGTTAAATCAAATATTGAATCTCAATTATTGCGGAGTTAAATGTTTCAAACCAGTTCCGTCACGTGCTGCCCTCTTTATCTTTTTAGTTAAACTTTATATTGCCTATTGACAGAAGTTGTCATTTTAGATTTATAAATAAATAAATTAGTTTATTTAAGTTGTATTTTCATAACGTTTGAACTTACTTTTTGTTGCTGTGAAGTTGTTTCCTATAAACAAAATTAATAGGCCTACACAGATTGAATTTACTGCCTACAATTCAAGTACATTAAAATACAGTTCTATTATTTTCTGTCTCGATATTGTTTTGTTTTTATAGGTTAATGACTACTTTTCCGTTTTATAACCTAATTTTGTTTCAGAATATTTTGTTTGACATAACTTTTAAAATAGTAAGATATTTTATATAATTGTATTTTGTGAATTAGATAAACTAATTATTATTGATCCTAAGTATGTTTTCCGTGATATAATCAAGAAAATAGGTGTTTTAAGCAATTTATAAAACAGTAGTAATGTAGATCTACCCCCTTGCAACATTTTAAGGCAACAAATCTTAATTTTTTATTTACATTTGATTTATTACATGGATGGCGAGTTGAATTAATATGAACTATAATTTTTCAAAAATATGAATTACACTAGAGGAATTATGGGCGTTTAAGTAAGTCAACGTCTATAAAAAAGAAATTGATTAAATAATTTGTTAACTATAGATAAAGTCTATATTTTAATTGAACACTTTCAATTTTGCAATATCTCATACAGTTTAAAAAAAAAATAACTACCTTATATAAAAGTAGGGATTTAAAAAAACATTTAGGAGGGGAATTTTTTTCCGATATGGATATTAAATAAAAAGTACATAATTTCAAGGAGATCAGAGCATTAATTGTATTTTTAGTTTTTGAATAATGCTATCACTTTTCAAATTATTCAGCTTTTTTGTGATTTTTGAAATGTTAACAGGTATAATTATAATATTTAAACTTAATTGATATGTAGGCCTATATCAAGAGATGTAGAATTAAAAGGGGATTATTTACTGAAATATATTTTCACTAATCTTTAACCGTTTAGAAAATCGTGTTTTGAGGATTTTCAGGTTTTCGGGTTACAAGCTTTTTTTCAAAATGCTCCAGTTGAAAAACTATTGAATAAAATTACACGAATGTTTGACACTTTTAAAGACTAGAGTCCACTCTTACATTTAGGCCTACTTTTTTTCTCCAGGAAGATATCTCTGAAAATGCACATCCAGTCTAGTAAAAACTGTTGATTCAAAGAAAAGAAATAAGTTGTCTTATTTAATTAATAATATTATTAGACATTTTTGGTGGGAAAAATTTACATACTGTATTTAAGAAAATAACTGAAAAGTTGTTAAGTTTATAGTTTATAGATAGTTGTTAGTTCTCCAGCATAATAATCCAAAAATAATAAAATCCACGAATTCTTTGTGGGGCATGTATTGAAATACTTGCTGATAGAAAATAAACATGCCCAAATTTCCCATAAGGGTAACCTTAGCCATGGTCTAAACTTGAAAGGTCGCAGATCGAGAATCAAGAAAGTATTTTTATTTCAGCTCGTAGTAAAATGCCAAAGTATTAAAATCTTGAGAAAATTCTAAAAGATTTTCCCATACTTTTTTCAACATTTTCGAGGTCTCTGAACACGATAAAGCAATACAAAATTGTGTGTCTGTATGTGTGTCTGTCTGTTGACACGATATGTGCACTCATAGACGTTGTAGAAAATTTCTGGTGGTGCCAAAATCTTCGTAACTTTATTGCGGATAGTTGAAAAGCTTTTGAGCTTTCTAGCATGACAGCAACGTGACATGCGTGACAAAAAGTCACATTTTTGACTATTTAAAAAACCACGAGCCGAAGTCTCGAAAAAGGGTTCTATCTTTTCATCTTGTTATTCTTGATTATTATTTTAATAGATAAAATATGTTTCTAACTTTTGATTGAATTTATTTATGGGGAACAGAGTGGGTTATTTTTGTGGTATTGTGGAGCAGTGAATCGAATTTTACCATAATGTAAGAGAGAGAGTTAACCCAATAGAAAATAGCTAGGAGAAGGCGCTTCCAAAAACTTTGGCCTAGTAACAAAATGTAAATCGAGCCCTATTGACCGCGTGATTAATGGTTTAAACTAGCAAAGGTCGGAATTAGGAAAGTTCCACTAAGCGAAGATTTTAATTAGGCACAACCCATAAAACTCTATATCGCCTGCTAGAAAATGATTTTAAAGCTAGCAGTGGTTGGAAAGGATCAAGGAAAGGAACGGCATTTCTTAAAAAAAGCGTTTGTGGAAAAAGTGGACGAACGAGTGGCAGATGACTGCTAAAGACATTTTTAATGTTGGTGCAACGGGTTTGTCTTTTAAATGCATGCCTAATAAGACATTTAATTTCAAGGGTGAATGATGCAATGGGTCAAAAAAACAAAAACAATACTCTGTTAGTCGAGGCTAACATGAATGGCTCTTAAAAACTGCCTTTTCTTATGATTGGAAAGTCTTCCAATCCTCAAATATATAAAAACTAAACAATGGGCGTCTATATCCAAGGGCAAAGATATGGACTCTTTAATCTCCATTTCGGGGAGGGGGGGGGGAGTCATCTCCCTCTAGAAAATATAATATGGGCGCCCATGAACATAGGTAACAAATTATTTTGTAACTTACCATGTGTATGATTGACCTTTAATCCTGACTGAATATGTTTTCTAATGTTCACCAAAGTTCTCTCATAGACTTCTGCAGCTCGCACAATATTCCTTGTAGTTTCTTCAGGGTACCTCAAGATGCGCATAAGATATGATGGAGTAGGTGGGCCGTGGTTACTTGAGAATAAAGATGTTAATGTGGCATTTATTGCCTTATCAACATCAGCACTTGCTTCTTGGAATGCAAGGTGGATGTATTTTTCTCCAGGTGATGTATTCCGGAAATCTAAAAAATATATTTCAAGCAATCCAGGCTACTAGGAAAAAAGCTAACATAAAATATATTTTTTTCTTATACAATAAATTGTCTTATATTATAAAAATGTTTGTCAAAGATGATTTTACATTTAGGATTTGTAATTGATAATTGAAGATACTTATTATTAAATATTATAAAT
>JAGFPH010003474.1:0-10957 GCA_018207615.1 Philaenus spumarius
AAACTTAGAATAAGGCTCATTTAACATGCAGCATATCAAAACTTTGAACAGCCATAACTTTTTTCAGGATCATCCATTTTTCATTTTTCAACTTTTTGTAATGTACAGGTGAATTTAAAATATCCTCTATTAAAATGTACTACATAAATTTGGTCTTAAACAGTTTATTATCTATATATATAAAAGCGAAATACCACTCACTCACTCACTCATCACGATTTCTCAAAAACTACCGAACAGATTGGAATGAAATTTAGTATGTAGCTTCCTCTAGGGCCATAGGCGCTCGCTAAGAAAGGGTTTCAAAAAATTCGAAATTTTAGGGGGGTTTTGGGGGATCAAAGTTATTAAATCACGATTTCTTCAAAATTACAGAACGGATTGGAATGAAATTTGGTATGTAGCTTACTCTAGGGTCATAGGTGCTCACTAAGAAAGGGTATGAAAAATTTCGAAATTTTAGGAGGGGTTTGGGGGAATCAGAGGTACTAAAATCATAACTTCAGATCTTTTATTATTATGACAATAGTGCTTTTATGATTTAAGATCTATATATATATAAAAACCAAATACCACTCACTGACTGAACACTTAAAAATAATACAATTACGTTAAAAAGACTAAAAAGAAACCAACCACCACGGGCAACGCCATACGGGTCAGCTATTATTTTGATATTTGTAGGCCGATTAAATAAGAATTATTATTAAACACAGCTTAACCTTGGTCATTAGGTAGGTCCTATAATAAAATTCAATCTACCATCGCAGTCTATACATATCTACAACTGAAATAAAAATTAAACTTATGTTACAAAAGTGTTATTAGATATATTATAATCACTGTATTTGTTATTATTATTTCTGCTAAGATGCTTGAAACATTTGTCTTCTTGCTTATCCGCCTTTCTTAGGTTTGTCTTTTGTTGCTACTAGCAAACAAAGCTTCTGAAGATGGGGTATACCCGAAACGCGTCAGGCGAAAAAAGGACAAAGCTAAGAAAGGCGGATAAGCAAGGAGACAGAGATATATTATTTTAATAATTTTTAATATCCAAAAATACATAAACATTTTTTCAAAAGTAACATAACTAATAATTTGTAAATAAAGGTAGATTTAGACTTGCACTAATGATTTAAGGATCGGCTCTAGCTGTAGGCCATGTTGGCTGACTTTCCATAACACCAATGTTAAATTAAAATCCAAACTTTTCCTTTATTTTTTATCGGATAATTATGAACGATATGTCATTTTAAAGATATGTCTAATATGCATGCAAATGGCTTTTTCAAAACTAAGAAAAACATTTTGTTTAATATTTATTCACAATTTAAAACATTGATTTTTAATATTGTTTTATTTTGTCACTATTAATTATACCGAAAAACTACGAAGCCATTCGCATGAAGAATTTCTTCCCCAAGAGTTTGTTATTTTTTTAAAACGCTATTTGAACAATTTCGGGTTTTAAATGGATTTAGGCTGAGCAATGTCAGTGTAACCTACCGCCACTATAGGGTGATTTTAAATATTTTTTACGTTGTAACTATTAATTACCAATCCTTTCGGAAAAAAATACCAATCCTTTCGGATGAAGAATTTTGTCCCCCAAGAGTTTGGTATAAAAAAAAAAAACGCTTTTTGAACAATTGCGGGTTTTAAATGGATTTAGGATGAGCTATGTCCGCGTAACCTACCGCCGCTACGATGGAGTTGCAGGTTGCTTTCTGTTTTACTAGAGCCGACCCTTAAGTATAACTAATAGTTTTAGAAAATAAATAATATTAGTTACTATTGTTAAACAAACAGCCTGTAGAGCACAATAGTAGTTTTGATTTTTTAAATTGTAATTTAAAGATTTGTAGTTTAGCATTGTGAAATAAAAGAGTAAATTATATTTGTTTGTAAACTCTTGTTGAACAGGTCTCTGGTCAGTTTATTGTTTGCTTAGTGCCTAATAGGCCTTCTTAATTTTCAATCTACTATACAAGGAATGCAAATGTACACTCACTGTATATTAAACCTGCAGCAGTTAAAATGTATAATATCAAATTATATTATACCATTGTGATTATTAATAATAGTCCGTATTATAATATGTTATTTTAATATGGACTATTATTAATAACGATCCCCATTTTCCTTTCACAATTTAGACCATTAATGCTGACATTCCAGTCCTTGTTCATTGTGCTTAGTAAATAATAGCGTCTGGCGTAGAATAATAGTTGGGTGCGAGGAATAAATGACGGTTATATTCAGTTGATGGATTCAGTTCCGGGACATTTTGTCTGAAGAATTACAGAGCAGTTGTTTTTAGAGGGTACTTTAAATGTATTTTATTCAAACCAAAACAATTTGATGTCTGAAATTATTTTATACTGTCTGATAATTTCTTATCAAAAGAGAGGGAAAGAAGAATCGCAGTAGAGAATCTAGCTTACTTTGCATTGTACAAATAATTTAAAACGAAACCTATGTTTAGACTACAACGAAGAAATAAACAAGAGAGGTGCTCCAACTGTCCCAAAAGTGACATCAAAATAATAATAATAAAAAAACGCACTGACACTTTATATTATCTAAAATATACCAAATCTACCGTTTAACCCTTAAACTTATTAATTAAAGACTTTAACAAGATGTCTGTGGTAAGAGGGCGGAAGTACAGCAAACAGTAGTTGATCAACTTTAAAGCTTACATGGTATGACTAGTTGTCTGTTTTTCGGATTTATATTATTTTGCAATGTTTTACTACCATATTTAAGTTAAACCCTAATTGGGCTTACAAAATTCGTCAAAGAATAGCTAGAACGAGCGGTATGCGTCACAATCCGCGTGAATTACCATAATAATTTTAAGAAGATAAAAAAACTATACATTTTTAGTGGGGAGCAACCAAAGTTGAAGGCTTCTAACACAAAGTATTACAGAATGGATTTAAACACATTTTCCAATTATTATAAACGATTGTATTTATTATAATTTTCCTGTAAAATATAACGAGTTCCTTTAACAAAACGGGTTTATTCAAAATTTTAATCCAAGAGAAGATGGGTTTAGTTTAGATTTAAACCATAATATGAGGTAACTTGGTTACCGAATTGTACTTCAGTTGATCAAGATCTATTGCTTAAAGCTACGCTGGAATATTTAAGGAATATATTTGCATGGTCGGTCACATATGAAGAAATAATAAGAGTCACTAAAGCGTATTACAAAGAAAACTCGAGGAAATGCTAGTTTGAAAAAAACTTAGCTTAATGTAAATTTTACTAGCCTACCAGATCCTATATTTAGTCCTATAGTCATGTATCGAACTTTTTAGAATTATTATAAACCAAGGAAATGATTTAACCTTATTTTTTTATTGTATTTTAAAGGGTATCATATATTTATATCAAACAATATAGCCCGATGACGAAGGCTTAAAGTGTCGAATTTTTAATACTTACCTTTTTCACCAACAAAGGGTAAGATGGTTGGAAAAATGGATGTTGCCGAAGAGTTATTGAATAAGAAAGTAGAGCAAACTGGTCCTATTGCGGGTGATGGTCTGAGGATAGTCCTGAGGATTATGATAGTAATGGCGAACTGGCTTCAGACTACTTTTTTCAAATAATAAAATAAAAAAACCTACATTTATTTTTCTTAAAAACATTTTAATGATTATAAGAGAAATTAATTGCACGGGTAGACATTGGTTAAATTGTATTCAGAACAAGAAGGATTTTCTCGGTGGCATGCATATTCCTGTTAACCAAAGAATTATATGATGAATATTTAGGGCATGCGTATTTAAATTAAGAAAATTCAATAAACTCTAAGAGTAAAATAAATAATGGAAATTTATTTTGCCAAGCATTTTTTCTTTCGTGTTTGCGTACCTTTGATAGGTTATTGGATTTGGATTTTAGCATGTAATATTTTTCTCTCTCTTCCTCATTTTATCATTCATTATATCATGCGTTATATTAAACTTTTTATCAAAATTTTTTAAATAACTAACATTAAAACACACAACTACAAATATATATGATCAGTAGATGTGCTTGACACACTATTAAATAATTTGGCTCATGATAATAATTTGAAAATAAATAATTTTTTAGTTATTTGAATAATTAAGCCGTAATAATTAATAAGTCTTAGTTATTTGAAAATACAAAGCCTTATTTTCAAATAACTAAGATTTGTGGTACACATTAACATTCGTAAATTAACATGCCCAAAACTATCTAAGTGTGTTTTTGATTTACGATCTATTTACCATAGCAAGCAAAATGCTTTCAAAATATAAACTGGCTCATTATTGTCATTTATCTCTATAATGACATGTATTTATTGCATACTATCAGTATTGAACCGAAATGTATTTATAATTTTCAAGAATATTATCAAAAAGAGGTTATTGCAAAACAGATTTCAATGAAATATCTGCGTAAAATAATTTAATTAAACTACTCATATACCTAAAATTTACGCCAATTATGAAATTTACGACATATATTATGAAGTGCCTGTCTGTGATTTCAAAATAAATATTTTTTTCTAAACTCATATGGCTATTCACGCATTACCAAAACTTAAAATGCGTTTTTAAAATTTGTTCTGTCTGTTTGTTTGTCCGGGCTAATCTTCAGAATGGGTGAAATAATTTTGACAAAACTTTCATTTGCATCTAGAGGACTTTTCAAAGATTATCTAGGCTACTTTTTGTCCCGGAAATGTCTAGGGTTAATATTGAAAAATTATGGACAAAATTTGATGTTTTGCTTAATAACGTGACACGCGACCATTATAAATAAAACAAATGATTTGGATGAAAAGCTTAACACTTTGACAAGATCGTCTGTGTTTTAATTTACTGTATACGCTGGTTTAACCGTTAAATACATATCAAAACAGTACACAATATTGTGAAATGTATTCTTGTTAAATTCAGTTCAAAACCTGTATTTTGTAATTTTTATGTTCGTTGGGAGTTTATGAGTAGGCCCTAACAAACTGGCGCTAAAAGGAATTTTGCGTTTATTGGTGCATAGCTAATAATTTACGGAGGCCTAAAAGGGATACATAATTTGATTTGGGTGAAACTCATTGTGAGGTTTTGGACCATGGAACTCGGATCTAAAATTCTTTGTTTTAAGGGTCGGCTCTAGTAAAACAGAAAGCAACCTGCGACTCCCTATACGCGTACATTGCTCATTCTAAATCCATTTAAAACCCGCAATTATTAAAATAGCGTTTTTTTTTTTAAATACCAAACTCTTGGGGACAAAATTCTTCATCCGAATGGCTTGGTAATTTTTCGCTATAATTAATAGTTACAACGTAAAAAATATTTAAAATCACAATATAGCGGCGGTAGGTTACACGGACATTGCTCAGCCTAAATCCATTTAAAACCAGCAATTGTTCAAATAGCGTTTTATAAAAAATACCAAAATCTTGGGGACGAAATTCTTACATTTTAACTGCTGCAGGTTTAATATACAGTGAGTGTACATTTGCATTCCTTGTATAGTAGATTGAAAATTAAGAAGGCCTATTAGGCACTAAGCAAACAATAAACTGACCAGAGACCTGTTCAACAAGAGTTTACAAACAAATATTATTTATTCTTTTATTTCACAATGCTAAACTACAAATCTTCAAATTACAATTTAAAAAATCAAAACTACTATTGTGCTCTACAGGCTGTTTGTTTAACAATAGTAACTAATATTATTTATTTTCTAAAACTATTACTTATACTTAAGGGTCGGCTCTAGTAAAACAGAAAGCAACCTGCAACTCCATCGTAGCGGCGGTAGGTTACGCGGACATAGCTCATCCTAAATCCATTTAAAACCCACAATTGTTCAAAAAGCGTTTTTTTTAAATACCAAACTCTTGGGGGACAAAATTCTTCATCCGAAAGGATTGGTAATTTTTCGCTATAATTAATAGTTACAACGTAAAAAATATTTAAAATCACCCTATAGCGGCGGTAGGTTACACGGACATTGCTCAGCCTAAATCCATTTAAAACCCGCAATTGTTCAAATAGCGTTTTATAAAAAATACCAAAATCTTGGGGACGAAATTCTTCAGGCGAATGGCTTGGTAGTTTTTCGCTATAACTAATAGTGAAAACATAAAAAAATATTCAAAATCAATGTTTTAAATTGTTAATAAATATTAAACAAAATATTTTTCTTAGTTTTTAAAAAGCCATTTGCATGCATATTGACTATAGCTTTAAAATGACATATCGTATATAATTTTCCGATCAAAAATAAAGGAAAAATTTGGATTTTAATTTAACATTGGTCTTATGGAGTCTCAGCCAACATGGCCGACAGCTAGAGCCGACCCTTAATTGCGTGTAGTAAGGCACAATATTTACCCCATAGTCCTTTTATTTATTTAATCACGTCTGCCAGAGAAGTCACAGGTACCTGTTGGTATTTTATAAAAGCAGGATTTTACTTTCGTTGTTGATTTCGTTGTTGTGCGATTTCGTTATACATTTGCTAAGTTGGTTGCTATGGTAATTAATTTAAAGCTTTTGATTAGATTCAGCTGTTTTATATTTTATAGGGTCTTCAGTAAATCCCAATTTTTTACACCAATTTTAAATTGAAAATAACAATTTCACACATTTATTTCTCAGTCTGGGTCTATGACCCCATTAGAATAATACATACCTCAAAGTTTTCTTAGTTATATCTTAATTGGTTTTTGCTCTATGTCGGTCCATCAGGACATAGCAGCTTATACAGGTTACGTCTTGGAGTGAGATATATCTTCTTGAAAGCAGGCTACTATTGTTTCTATTTCTTTGAAATCAATTAAAAAACATCGGCCTCAAAGGTCATAGGTTTAGAAACAATGTTTTTCTTGTTATCGAGCAGTATTCAAACCTAAACCATTTGAGTGGCACTTTCCCATGCAAATTTAAAGTTTGTTCAGTTTTTCATGATTAACTGAAATACATGGTCAACTTTTGTGTTGACTAAGTTTGTAAAAATGTTTATACATCTCAATGTTTACACAATATTTTACAACAGCAGACAGAGACAGTAGCTTATCCATATTATTAACGTAAGCATGCCAGTTGTGAGCTCCATTTCAAAAAGTATGTACGTACACTATAATAATTGCAGATTTGTGTGTTAAAAATGTTTTTTATTCTACGTTTATCATTATTATTGCTTTAACGAAAATTCGTAAAAAAAATTTTTAACTTGGATTTACATTTTACACAGACTGATTTTTATATTTATTACTATATGCTGAATAATTTAGGTTAGCCTATATTTTAAGTTGAACATTGTCTTTTTATTATATAAACAAATTTCTGTAATTCACGCAAAAGATTTGACCTTTCTGCTCATCCGTCAAAACGCAGGTCACCACTGCAACCCACCCTACCCCGATCTATAGTTTGATTTTAAGTAGAACAGTCTTGGCTGATACGGGCGGGGAAGGTGAGCGATAGGGGTTTCCTACTCCAAAGCCAACCACCGATTACCTTCCCAGTGTTTGTCATAGTAACCATATGCAACGTTGTAAAGCAGCGTTTACATATATGAGAAGTCCGTTCGTTGGCAGTACAGCGATGCGTAGATTTGGCAACAGCGCGGCCCCTTCACTCTGTCAACTGCTCGGCTCCAAGAACGGTTCTAATTTAAATCAGACTGTACGTACCTTTGTCCTAATAAATCTTCATTTCCGTGAAAATATCAGAGTATATCAAAGCATAAGCAAACAGCTGTTTGTTTGTGTTGATGTAGTACAATATTGAATGATCATTCATTGGACTTTTAGATTAATTCTAACAGCTTAGAATACAATAAAAGCCAGTTTGTTTTTTAAATTTGAATTGGTTATTTTTTGTTAAACCTGTTTCTGTGGTAATAAATGTTATGCTTTGAAAAATCAGCTGACTCGTCATCATTAAAGATGAAAGATAGTCGGTTTTTCACTAATTAACTTAATGTATATAGGCCTATAATATATATATAAAAATAATAATTACTTAAAAATATATTTATGGTACTTATATGAATAAACACAATCTTTAATATCGGTTAATTGCAAGCCGCTGATAACTGTTTAGTAAAAAATAGTTTTGATAATTTTCGCTTATAACCAAATTAATAAAAATGATAATTTAAAAACTTTATAATTTTAAATATTTGATGAAGTAGTTCGGTATAAATAGCAACATTTTAAACAAACGTTATTAAATTTAGTCCATTGGAAAAGGTTTGACAACTGTAGAAAGTTTTATCAAATTCATTTAAATATATTTGTTTATACAGTAGTTTATTTTAATACATATGTCTTCTTGCTTATCCGCCTTTCTTAGCTTTGTCTTTTTTTCGCTTGACGCTTTTCGGGTAGACCCCATCAACAGCAGCTTTGTTTGCTATTATCTATGCTCTACCATTGTCTCCTATTTGGGAACCGGAGTTTTGCCTACGGGTGTCAGGTAGATGGGGGGGATGCCGTCGGCAACCTCTTGGTGCGGAGATTTGCCTACGGTGGGGGCGGGAGAAAGAGAGTGTGAGGGAGGGAGAGAGACACCGTTTCTTGTAGTGATTATTAAAGAGCATCCACCTTTCTCGTAATTATAATACGACGAAATATTATAATTATACAAATATTATAATCATACTGTTATCGGCAAAATACTGTGACTAAACAGTTTAGGTAAGTCCTCTAGTTTTTTTAAATTCTAATTATATACAGTGATAATATGACGAAATATTATGATTATACAAATATTATAATCATACTGTTATCGGCAAAATACTGTGACTAAACAGTTTAGGTAAGTCCTCTATTTTTTTTTAATTCTAATTATATAAAGTGATAATACGGTACCTGTAAAGTGATAATTTTTGTACCTGGCAGAATTCTTTCTTTTATAATCGCTAGAAGAGTCTCTTTGTCTCTCTTCTCTACAGGAATCTCTCTCTCTACCCCTCCCCCTCTCGCGCCCACCCCCAACCGTAGGCAAAACTCCGCAGTATGAGGAATTCGCGGATGGGGACCCTTTCTACCTGTACCCGTAGGCAAAACTCCTACACTCCTCCTATTTATACTTGTTCTCCTCCCCCGCCCCCTTTCAACCTGTTTACTGCCTGTTCTCTATTGTTTGTAAATAACTATTCATTTTAGATCATTGACCTACGTCCTGTATTTCTAGAATTTTCTAATTTTATATTAATTTATACTTTCAAACATAATGTTAGATTGTTTGTTAATTTGCTCATTTATTGTTTGGTCTTTTCCCTTTAATTTAAATATTTCCATGTTTTCTATTATATGAAGCCTTGTTCCTTTATTTACTGGGGGGATTAATTTCATAGATCCCTAGGTTTGTGGTCCTCGTTAATTAAATGATTCGCGAAATTTGAATCTTTTTTATTATATTTAAATGATCTTATATGTTCTTTATATCTAGTTTTCAATTTCCGTACAAACACTTGTTGGTGTTTCTGTAATGTGTTGAGACAGTTCAGAGGGTGGTAACATGGGTCAAAATAAAGGAAAATGGACCCTATTTGTTTATTAAAAATACCAAGGGTAATTTTTGTAGCCAGTTTAGTTAAATTTCTATCGAATGGTATTATTGCGCAAATAATTTATCTCAAAGGGAAACTATAAACGATCGTCCATTAGAGAACATTGCTAAGAGCTTTAGGCTATACAATTGAAATGCATCAAACTACTAACATGGCGCGTGGAAACATTTGAGATCTGTATAATTAATTTATCCAGGCACGGTAAAATTATCAATTATTAACATATTGTATACCATAAGTAACAATTAATTATGCACATCTTTTTCCATATTAAGACCATGAATGCAGACATTCCAGTTCTCAATCATACTGCGAAATAAATAATGTAGTCTGGGTTGAAACAATGGTTGGCGGTGAGGAATAAATGAAGGTTATATCCAGTTAATGGATTTGGTTTCGGAACGTTTTGCTGGTGTTCTGTAGCACGCAGTTATTGGCGCAAAGAGAATGGTTCAAATTATATTTCAAAAGAAAAAATTTATTTAATTTCCGACATAAATTTGAATTTATTATATTTTAATAAACAAGGTAAAACATTCTGAGACTTATATGTTGTAGTTTTGAGTATTTAACAATTTAGTACTAAATATATTTCCTAGCGTTTCAGCATTTTGCTGATTTGAAATATGAGATATACTGTTAGCTACGCTTTACAAATCTGATCTAAAATAAGTTACAATGCAACTAAATATAACAACATACTAACTGTTATACACCATTTTATATATTTAAGAAATATCTTTTACCAAAACGTGTACCACCATTTGTTGAGTATTTAAAAGAAAGGAATTCACCGTAAGTTTTAAGCTGCATTCACACTTCGGGTTAATACGACGACGTCAGGCGGTGTGTGCACACTACGCTGACGGGTCGTGACGAATTCTCGTCAGTTGTTGATTGGTTCCCACAACGTGCACATCGTTGCTGAATGGATAGGAGACGTTTGGACGCTTTAGATGAGAAAGAAGAGAATATTACTGTGACAGCAGCTTGTATAGCTGCCCACCACTCAAGTAGATTATGGGTGCATCCTATAAATAGTGGCCGATCAATAACGCTGAGTTTTACCATCTGATGCCTTAGTAATTAAAAGACGAAGAACGTTTTATGATGTACTTTGGAATGAGTAAAGAGAAATTATATGTACGCCTAAACATGTTTGGAGAAAACATTTAAAAAGATCAGTAGCCAACTGTTGCGATAATTCATAAACAATTTTTGCTGCTATAAAAAATTTAAATGAAATACTAAATTTGTAAATGTAAATAATATGAGCACATATACATTATTTTTGCTACCTAAAAGACTGAAATAGAAATCAAATAAAGGGGCTGAACATCTGTTTATATTGTTTACATTTTACAAGATCAATAAC
>JAGFPH010003474.1:14019-31867 GCA_018207615.1 Philaenus spumarius
TGACCGTGGCTTAATGTGAACCCTTTCTTCTATGCTGCCTGCTGGCGATATTACCAGCGGCTGGTTAGTAGTGGCTGCTAAACAGCCTAGTGTGACCGCGGCTTAAAGTGAACCATTTTTTCTCCGCTGACTGCTGGCGATATTACCAGCGGCTAGTTAGTAGTGGCTGCTAAACAGCCTAGTGTGACCGTGGCTTAATGTGAACCCTTTCTTCTATGCTGCCTGCTGGCGATATTACCAGCGGCTGGTTAGTAGTGGCTGCTAAACAGCCTAGTGTGACCGTGGCTTAATGTGAACCCTTTCTTCTCCGCTGCATGCTGGCGATATTACCAGCGGCTAGTTAGTAGTGGCTGCTAAACAGCCTAGTGTGACCGTGGCTTAATGTAAACTATTCTTCTCCGCTGCCTGCTGGCGATATTACCAGCGGCTAGTTAGTAGCGGCTGCTAAACATCCTAGTGTGACCGCGGCTTAATGTGAACCCTTTCTTCTCCGCTGCCTGCTGGTGATATTACCAGCGGCTAGTTAGTAGCGGCTGCTAAACAGCCTAGTGTGACCGCGACTTAATGTGAACTCTTTCTTCTCCGCTGCCTGCTGGCGATATTACCAGCGGCTAGTTAGTAGCGGCTGATAAACAGAATAGTGTGACCGCGGCTTTAGTTAATTATAAAGCACAAAGATAGATTATTCCGACTGAGACTGATGGCATTCGAATATTGATGATATTACTATTTTAGAGAATTTACTATATTGACCACTTACTATATTGGAGAAGAATCCTGTGTACTACGCAAGCCAAAACATATCATTGCTTTGATCTTCTAAACTAAGATTGATCATTTGTAAGTTCATGTAGTAAATATATTTCTGTGTAAAATTTATTGGTAGTTTAAGGGGGCACTCCACCTTAATATTGATAAAAATTTAAAAACAATATTTTTCACCTAGTATTATTTCCTGTGATTTACTGAACAATTTGATATATAATAAGTATAGATAATATGCTTATAATTAGTTTATTTTATCTAAAAACGAAACGCGTACATGTGTATTCTCCAAATAACTGAGTCTTTTTCTAGGCCGTTTTCCGAAAGTTTTGTTTTCTCACGTTTTCATTTACTGTGGCAGACATAACTCAAATTGTATTTGAGATAGCCTCATAATTTTTTTTTTTTATTTTGAAGAGGACATTTCATTGTACAACCTGTAGTAAGGATATACATTAGTTCCTAAAATAAAGATTTTAAGAAATGATTAAAAAAAGATTTTACTAAATTTTTTTTATAAAAAAATTAAATAACATATTTTTTACAGAAATATTTTATACTTGGCTAGCGCGGGACGCTCCCGCGTCCCTAGATGATTTAATATCAATACTACAGGGGAGGGGTGGGGGGCCAAAACTTATGGAAAAGTCACTATAACCATTGTATTTGGATAACCTAATAGAACTCCGATCCAATGCAATATTCTGTTCCACTGGAAATTCGACTTTTTTGGTGCTATCTATTGGGGAAACGAAGGAAGCTGGTTGGAAACACCAATGCTTACAACAATTTCTCTCTAGCGCTACCTCGCGGCGCGATCATGTACTATTTTCGCGAACACCTTTTTTCCGGCACACAACCCCCGTATGGATGCAAGATCTATTTATTATTCATGATCTATGCTATAACCATTAGCAACACTCATATTATAAAACATAAAATAATTAGGTTTGCTTTAAAAATAAAGAACATTTTTTTAAAGGTGGAGTGCGTCCTTAAAATTTATAGTTAATGGTATCATTCCAAACTTAGTTGAAATTCGGATATGTTGTTTTTCATTAAATTTTCTAAACAAATTCCACTTACTTCAATTGAAGGTTAATGGCAACCTAAGACAAATTTTAATTTTTGAAAATTGAAACACAACTTTGGAAGAGCGTTCTTTATTTTCTGGAGTTATGGTTTGGACTAATCCAGATTTTTCCAGAAGTTACTTGCGCAATTGGTTGCTATGGTAATACATATAAAAACGAAAGATATCGTCTTGTGCCAATCACAGTAAACATTTTAAACCTAATTTCAGGTATCTTTAGTTTGTTTCTAAAAGGGAGTTCACAACTCATTAATAATACTATATACTATATTGTGTTATGCAATCAACTCCTATAAAAGCGAGTGCACGTTCGGAAATATTCATGAAGATGTTGAGTTGGAGAAAACTCGAAATTGTATTACACTACAATTTACAAACGATAAATAAGCTGATTTCATTTATTTCTCATTTGCAATCACTTTAAAGACGTATACAAATGTATCACCGTAATATAACTGAAGTCGAGACAATAAATTCAACTTATTGGGCATCAGTTTTCTTACTTTTTTACATTGTTTATATAAAATTTCAAGATCAATTTCGTTGGTTGGATTACTCAAATAAGGTATTTTTAGGTTGACATTTGACTTTTAATGAATAACTTGTTACTTAGACACTGCGTGTAAGAAATAATATAATTTATTTGTTTAGGATCAACTCCTATAAAAGCGAGTGTACGTACGTAACATATAATACAACAGCTGATTTCACCCATCATCTGAAATACAAACCCAGCGTAGATTATACTTTGGAATTATGTTTACAACTTCAACATTATAATTTCTTGTGAAGTTGATTTGTTTTAATATGAGTTGTAGAACTAATGCATGGTATAATACGTTATAAGATTAGCTTTGATGTTATAAACTGTATATAAATACAAACTTTTATCATCAATATATTCGTGTATACAAATTCAAAGAATAGATACCTATTCGTTTAACTTCGGAATCATTTGCACATTTTCGTATAACATACGAACATATTCGATTATTAATTTCTTCACTATAATATTAATAAATCATTTGATCTATTAATATGAAATAAAAAGCAATTAAAAGATATTATTTTTATCTTTCTTTCAATGTATAATAACGTATATAAATTTAAAGCAATTAATTGTAAATAGGCCTCCAGTTTTATAATCCTTATAGTTGTACACATTTACCGAATTAAAAATCCCCGTTAGAATAGTTTGGTAAGCCTCGATAAAGACTGTTATTTTTAAATAGAATTGTTTTACATGATGTATTTTTGATGTGAATTTAATTAATCTGCCTGTGATTTTTCACTGGGCTTACTAGTTAAGTTGCAAAAAATAGATACTTTTTCACAATCGTATGTGTATCAAACAAATTTAAATTGCAAAAGATTTAAAGTTATTAATCATAATTAACTATGGTATAACAAGCTACACCGACCCAAAAGTGAAGTTTGAATTTTAGTTACATGTTCGAGTCCCCTTGAGGATGTATTTGTAAATATAGAACATATTCCGAATAGGGTTATTTAGAAGAAGAAGAGCATCCATCATTGATGCACATCCATCTTCACTCAAATACTTCCCCTTGAGAATAGACTTACATCCATCTAGAGTTAGATTTTAGTAGCTAGCAAATAAGAATAAAAAACTGTGTATAGTTGTCCCACATAATATAAATTATTTGGTAGGATTGTTTAAAAGAAATTGAGGATTATCTGATCATATGAGAGAATATCGTTTATAAAATTAAGGTTACGTCCCAAAAAATGAATTTTGAGTACTTAGTCTACTAGGTCAGCTAAATGAATGGATCAAAATTTGAAGAAATATATTTATACAGGCCTATGCAAAATGTACGTAACCCCTTCGCAATTTTAAATCCCTTACACGTATTTACTCAAACTTTCAGGATGTTATATTTTGAAAATTCAGCACCTTTTAAAGATATGAATGAATTTTATCCTTATTCGGTTAAGGAGGGGTTGCAAGTAAAAAATGTTAAATATTAATCTTTACTCTATGATACCTCATTTTAAAGCCCTCTTTGAGACGAGAAAATTTGTGTTAAGTAAAACCATTTCCGATACCCCAATCCAAAATGGTGGAGCCAAGAAGTTCAGACTTTTTCGTGTTTCCATCTGAACTTTGTATTATAAAGTGATTCCATCTGAAACACAGTTCAGATAGAAACATGAAAAAATCTGAATTTCTTGGCTCCACCATTTTGGATTGGGGTATTGGAGAGAGGTTTACTTTACACCAATTTTCTCGTCTCAAAGATTGCTTTAAAATGAGGTATCACACAATAAGGGTTACTATTTAAAATTTTTGACTTGCAATCCCCCACTTAACAGAATAAGGTGTGATAACAAATATTTGGGATTCAATTTTTCTAAATCATAATTAATGTAGATAAAAAAATTGTGCAAAGTTTTATTTCTTAAAATTAATACACATCTAAATGTATGTAAAATAATATACGTAAACAAAATTGAAACATCTGAACTGCTTGGCTCCGCCATTTTAGATTGGGGTATCGGAGAGGGGTTTATTTTACACCAATTTTCTCGACTCATCGAGGGCTTTAACATTATGTATAACACAATAAGGGATACTATTTAAAATTTTTGACTTGCAACCACCTCTTTACCCGAATAAGGGTCAAATTCGTACCCCTAAAAGATGCCGAATTTTCCTAATATATCTTCCTGAAAGTTTTAAGTTAATACTGTACTAGGTTTAAAATTACGAAGGGGTTGTGAAACATTGCCATCACTCTGTATAGTTGAAAACTAACAATGTTTATTGAAAATTACTTTAAACTACAGGTAAAACCAAACTAAAAAGTAGTTAAAGAATTATGTCATACAATTAGGGGTAGACATAATTAAATATTATTTCTTAAATAGAGTGTTCCCAAAATTAGACAAGTAATTTCTCAATATTTTATAATTGGACTGAGGTGATGCATAGTGCAAGATTTTTTTTAGTCTGACAAATTTATTTAGAAAGCATATAGCTTTTATAAACTAAAAATGTTGTCTTGGAAGTGCAGTATAAATTGCCACAACACATTTGGTCGCAGGCTCGATTCACTTTCCATTCTTTATTGATCACATAGTAAAGACGTTAACAACACAAAATATACACAGAATATGATGTACAACTAAAGACATAAAGACGTTCACTTTTAATGTAATATTCTCTGAAATGGGTGGACTCTAAGTATAAGCCCTAAGTTCTTTCATTAATGTTTGTTAGTGCATTGTATTCTTTCCATTATTCCACGAGCATCCTCTCCACAACAACGTACTTGTGGTATAACCCTTCTAGAACCCAATTACAAGTCCTGCCTCTGGGGATCATCCTTAAGAGTTCTTAGCTGACAACCAGACTTTATGTTCCGTTCCTAGTACAGCACATACGGATATTTATTTGCCAATTGTGTCTGAAGCTCTATGAAATGTGACTCAATTTAAGTTTGAAGATTAAACGTTTATTTTTGCCATTTTGAAATTAGTATATTTCAAACAGTAATTTATAATAAAATTCGGTTATCTTTTAAGTTACAGAAATAATAAAAAAACGTTGTGTTTGCAGTTAAAAAACAGAAAAACATTTTGGTTTGTTGTACTGGTAAAAGATGCCATACCAAATGTGTATCCAAAATTTGCTTTCAGTATATTTATTCAAATCCAAATATTAGAAGTTTGTAAAAACAAAAAACAAAATTTTGGATTTCCCCAACCCAAAAATATATTTATTTCCAACCCAAACCTATATGTATATGAACTTTTATCATTATTTTCGCAATGTATAACAAATAGACTGTCTCAAAGATTTTGAGCACTAACTTTGAACGTAATTGTAAACGTAACCTTAAATCTAAATAACGTACAGGATATTGCTAATAGTATTTTACCTGTTTTATTTAATCCGTCGCATGACTTCGTTTGCTTATAATATTTTAGATGAGTATCTAGACCCTAATCAAATATTTAAGTAATTTCTCACTTTGAGGTTTACACATAAAAAAAAAACACTAACACATTAATAGTTTAACAACACATATGCCTACACTACCTTCTTTTTGTACAGTAGATATTGAACCTGGTTTTCTTGATAATCAAGAGCTGTATCATATAAAACGTTGGATTTAAATGGCAGCTGATCATTTAATATCAATATAGGGATTGTTTTTTTTTAATTATTGGTAAATTTTCAAATATTTAATAGCTTATCTTAATCTTCATTAATCTATCTATATATATAAAAGCCAAATACCAGTCACTCACTCACTCACTCACTCATGATGAAATCTCAAAAACTACTGAATGGATTGGAACAAAATTTGGTATGTAGCTTCCTCTAGGGCCGTAGTTCATTTTAGTTACAATGTAAGCATATTCGATTGAAAAAAATTTATTCATTTCAATTTTGTCACGTGGGATGGGATTCTATATGTTTTATTTTGTTTATTTGATCATTTGTCTACCATTGAAATATGATAGAAGTTACCTTGTGTTGACAGGTGATTGTTTGAGTAAAGATGATAGTTTTATTGAAATCCCATGTTGATTAAATAACTCTTGGTAACGAAAAACAGCTTAAAAATTATTCAATGAATAAAAGCAAAAATATTTTTAGTTACCCTTTTGTAATAAAGAATTTTATCTTTCTAAGCATGGTTTCCCTATATAGTTGCTAGTATTAGAGATCAAAGAGTCTAAATACCTGCCGATCATTAGTGTAGGTATACATCCAATATGATTCCGAAAATTTTTGTACCCAAAAAATGTACATCCAAATTTAATTAGTTTTGCTGTATTTGACTTAACTTAATTAATTGTATTAATTAACTTTCATCCTATTTGACACTTAAATTCTGAATTTTTATCCGTACAACCAAACAATTTGTATTCCTCTACTACCTAAATCATTCCTTTGGATTTATTTACTTGTGTACCGTATGGATTAAAATATGTTCTGTGCATTTTAATAAATTAATTAATTTCTTAAATATATGTTTTATTACATTCAATCAATAGTGAGTTCTAGCAATATAAATGTATATTTTGATAAAAAACTAACAAAAATCGTGTGTCACGAATGACGTGTCGTGAAAACATAAATGACATTGCAGTTGTTAAAATTCGAATGTGTACTTTGATTCATTAGTAATGTTATCCTACGTAGTAGTAAAACAAAACTCATTTGCTTATACAATAAAAAGTAAAATTATGAACTCTAGAATTGTATTAAAACTTTTATTGAACATATTAAATTCATAGAAAACTGATTAATTAGGCAGTTTAATTAATTTCAAACTGAAGTACACCGACAGTCAGTTTATTCCATAATGAACTAATTGCCAAAAGTTGTCTTTTTAAGCAGCGCGTTAAAATTTAACTACAACGTATCCATTCGCAAAATTGAACATTTTATCAATGATGAATGTGTTTGAAGGGCATCAGAGCTACGTTGGATCAAAATATTTCTGTAATTTTGGTAATTAATTTGGTTAATTATTTCCCATGTTTGTTTTCCTTACTTATCTACTTGTGTCATTTATATACACACACATAAGTTCGAATTATTGTACGCTTCACTGTAATTTATGATAACTGTATGGTTCTTATTATAGTCAAAATTTCTATTGTGTGAAGAGACAAGCTTTGCCCATCGGCTCAATTTTACAACATTTATTATTCTTGGGCTATATACGAAAACGGCATATTTGATCTAACTACAGATATTGAAAAAAAATTGCATTGTCTGTATGCAGAAGATGCAAACCTAAGAGTTAGTGAAGAACTAACAAATTGAAACAATAATCCTTATATATTATTTATCAAAAGTGTTTTTATCTCCCTTAATTTTTCATCAAAATTAATTATTCAAGCATCATTTTAAAGCTTATGTTCCCCGCTATTGACAAAAAATAGACAAACAGCTTAAAATTCATGTTTTCGTTACACAAATTGATTGAAAAACTTTTATACTATACTTCATACGGTTCCTAATTAAAGGCGCCATCTATTAACAATCTGTTTAACTAAAATGGCAGCTGTTAGTTGAATTGTTTACATTCTATATTATGCAAGTATAATCTAACACACAAATCAATTAAATCAAACTAACATAAATAAACAAAGGTAATTTACTTAATTAAATCACTTGCGAAATAATCGCACAGGTCAGCTAATTAATTATATTTTGGGTAACATTTATAAATTCTTTTTTGACGAACTAGATTTATTAAATTTATCAAAACTAACTGTCACGCACTTCTGAATCAAAGGAAAACAAAAGCTTTTGACAAAACCAAAAATATATTTAGACGGAGTCGTACTGGAGGAAGTGGGTCTAATCAAGATTTCGGGATAGGATGTGACAATACATTGAGTTTTGATTTTCATATTGATTATTTCACAGGAACAGTTTCTTTTAGGCTCTTCGTTCTGTATAAGTTATCAAGGGTTTTAATTATAACATTTGGGATATTTATTTATAGAGCAAGACAAGTTGGAAATATGAAAATATGGATTTTGCACCAACGGGTAATTCGGATTATGTTAAACTTAGGTTGTTAGGATAGAGTAAAAGAAGAATTTAATAGTTAGTTGTTAATGTTAGATTCGATGTTAGTGCGTATATATTCCAGACAATAATACATACTAAACTTAATTCTGAATATTTAACTTACTTGATAAATCAAAACCAATCTCACAGGAACACTGACATAGCAGTAATGTAATTGCATACAAAATTCAAAGCTGTAGTTAGCTAACTGTAAGTACACACTGTATCATTTCGTAGTGTAATTAGATTTTGTAATATTGTTCTAGTTCAAGATTCAATGTTGTGACGCTGTAAATAAAGCAATTGATTATTTAAGGCTTCATTGTAACCTAAGGGTCAGTGTAATTCGAAGTTTAAACTACAAGGAATGAATCCTGGAGAATTGTATGATTATTTGTCTGGCTGGAAAATAATAACTCACCGGTGAGTTAAATGAAATAAAAAAGAACTAGTTAAATATAAAAACATCGTAACAAGATACGGCCGGTAACCACGAATTATGTCTCGCTAAAGTTGGAACTGTTTGGCACAGGTCTAGCTGCTGACTTCGTTTTACGAACGTTGCTCTATTCTCTCAACCGAACAAAAGAGTCAGTTCGTCAGTTTATACCCTAGTAATTAAGTGTAAATAAACTCTTCAAAGCTCAGTATAATTTCCGGTCCATCGCTTTCTAACAAACAATCCCCTCCAAGCGGTGGATTAGCTCTACAGATGGCTTTCATAAAATTGAACAATAGCTGGAGAATGAACAGTACCCAACCGGCGAAACAGGAAATTACTATATTTCCTTGCTGCATTGTTCTGTCTTGATCATAATATATTATTTACTGTTAGCTCCAAACACATTTAAAGGGTAAGAAAGAAAAAGATCAACACAGTAATGTTGATTGCAAAACCAAACTATATAACCTTTAGCCTATAGAACAGTATAAAATATAAGCTATAGAGTAGATAATTATGGATTGCCCCTTATTTAGAAGATGTATTGACCGCACGAGGGTATAAAATTACGGATTACGAGGTTGACGTCATTCGCAACTCCAAAACAAACATACATGTAACTACAACTTTTAAACGATAGTTATTTTGTGCCTAAACTGAGGAAAGTATCACTTGGTCTCCCCAAAAGAAATGCTACTGCACATGCGCAGCGAGGGTAAGATACTTTCTTCGAGTAAGACACAGTTTTAGTAAACAATTTACATTTTACTATGGAACAAACTTTATTAAAACATAGACTTCAACATTTACAAAAACAGTTGATGACATGCCAAGAATACACACACACAAGGAAGTTCTTTGATGCATTGTCGTTTCAGCAGTTGTTTTACTAACATTGCTTCTCAGAAATCTGAGGAATAAAAAATGGCTTATATACTTTATTTGCGTGTATATCAAAGTATATTAACGTCAATATGATCTGAAAGGAATTTAATTAAATTCCATCCCGCCGTTAATTTTTTAAACATTTTTATCCGCGTCACATTCCAAATAACTCCGTACAGCTTACGTATACAAAATAATTTAACTACAGTACGTTGGGAAGCTAATCAAAACATATTAATACCATAATTATCAGAAAGATCTTTCATAAAATTCAATCTAGCCATTTTCTTAAAACCTTAATTTTTATCTGCTCATGATCATTATGTTCGGCATAAACTAAATACCACTAAACAGCTGATGTTACAATGGATTTTTATATAGCGTATGTCATTATAATACTGTCGCAACGACTGATTTTATTTTTTAAAGGGTATAAGTTTTTAATGCCACAGTTTATTAAATTTCCTGAACTACTATTAATTACACCTACCACGATGTGTTTTGTTAAATAGCCTTTAGTTATATCTTGCATATTAAATTTAGTTATATCAGCTGATATTAAATTTAGTTTTATCAGCTGATATTATGTTAATTGAAGTATCAACTGATAAACTTTAGAGAGTAAATTTAACATAAATATTATAATTTATTTGTAATGTACCTTCAGAAGTATTGATTCAAAATACACTTGAGACAACCAGCAATAAAAATATGATGGAAGTGCCTGTTGAAATAGTAGACGAGCTAGGAACTTGAAATTTTGCAAACATATATATTATAGTATGTAACTGACGAGGAAATTCCGACATTTAAAAAATGTGTAACCTCAGAAAACAATCGAAATAAATTAAACATTTTGAACGCCAGTGCATACCTTTTTTATAAGTATATTATGGACAAATTTAATGAAAGTAATATCAATAATGATTAGACTTTTATTTCAGGTACACTTTGTACGATTTCAATACATACAATTTTTTTGATTCACTAAGTCTTCAAACTCGGCAGATAGTGAAAATATCTACAATTTTGACTCCGTTATTTTTTTTCGAATCTCAACAGTCACAACATAGGTTGAGCTATAAACTTAGAGACCTACTGTATTTTATTTTCAGTTTTCACACATTCTAGAAGTTTTCTGTAAATGTACGTCAGCTAAAATCTTCAAATTTCGCACGCTTAAAGCAGATAGATGCACGCCTAATTTCATAGTTCTTGCAGACCAATAGTTTTCTCAAAATACAATACATTAAAAATGTAAAAAAATCTGTATAAAATAACTAAAAATAAAGCTCTGTTTGGGATATAACTGACGGATATACGACAAAAAGTCATTAATTTTAACTTGTAGATTACTCAAAATGCACGCCTTTACAAAAACGAGAGATTATTTTACTAGCAAAACAAACTGCAAACAGCAAAGTCTGTCTAAACTGCAATTTTTTTTAGATTTAATAAAATCAAGCAAAGCATAAGAAACACAAAGTTTTTTCAGATATACTGAGGAAGCCCTTTTTGTAGTGTAACGCGTTCAACTAAATTTCTGAAACTAGAATTGAACCTGCAATAATAAACAATGGATAGCTTTTAATGGTGGCAATACCACTTAAGTAACTTCTTCAGAATCAAAGAGAGGATGCAACTTTGAGGAGTTTGGAATCAGCTATTGCATTAGTAAAATTCTTTAGCTCAACTAGAATATAGTTTGTAAGACTTACGCGTTCAATAATTAATTTTTTACTTTCGCCATACGCATGCAAAAGGTTATTTTACAGAAATCTCTATGTATAATCAGCAGATAAGAGTGTTTTCCTGAAATAATGGGTTTCAACTTATTTATGAGTAAAACTGATATCCACAATTTCCGCCAAAAACGAATCATAGACTAGATGTACACGTCCAACTTCCAGGTATTTAGTTAACTTCAAAACGTAATGAGTGGTTTCTAAACCCATAACTAGCTGTTCCATCCCGGCACACACTTAAAAGCACTACCAGCAAATAATGAATTGGTAAGAAATGAACGTTTTATATTAAACAAGAATGGTTTATCACTAAAGTTGTATATTTATTTTTGTATAGGTTAAATTTAAATATTTCTTTTAATATATTCTTTAATAATGTGATGAAATAGAATATTAGAATAAAAAATGTAATTAATAAATTATTATTAGGCTACTATATTTATTTCGCTGACTCCACTTACTATCCTAAGTAAACTGTATTCCTACTGTTGTGTGACCATCAGAGGAAAGATCATTTTGATTTTTCATTTCGCGAATGGTGTGGAAAACAGTAAAGCTAAGTATAATGTTTACAATAAAAAAAAGAACTTTATTAGAATATTTTATACGATAAGTCTTAATATTTTATTTATTATAATCAATATTCGCAATGATGGATAACAATCGTTTTAGAAAAATATATATGTTACAAAAGAAATACTCAACATAATAAAACAAACTGTACAAGGTAATTATCTTTTACTATTCAGTTACTATTATAATTTATTTGCAATGTTTTGAATCTACTCTTCCCCCAGCGACTCATCGCCTTATAAAATGTTTACACTTGCAAAGCTTTGAGATTGATCTGTAAAACATTTTTTAATTTTGTCTATTCAGGGGAGGGATTGACATCATCTGAAAACATATTGTCTGTCATAGCTACTATAATAATAGACATCGTGAGCATAATGTAGCGTAATATTTAAATTGAGACCTTAAGGGTATGTTTTATCTCTCTATTGCATACAAACACTGACACTACTGCGCGTAAAGCAGTAATTCTATCAGTATTGCTATTTGCAACCAATATAGACTAGAAGTTCTGTGAACAGTAGACCACGCGAAAAATTTTAAATCTTTTAAAAACGCATTTTTTTCTAATAGGAATGATTTTCGGAAAATATGGCATGATATTAAATTAAAGTTAAGGGCGTCAAACTGGGATAGATAAAGTTATAAGATCTGTCAAATCAATTCGTTAATTATTTTTTCTCCGTTTATTTCAAACCCAACGCAAATTTGCAGAATACGAACGTGTCATTGCATAAACCTCTATCGCCTCAGTTCACATTGTCCTCGTGTAATATCGACGAAATCAGTAATATATTTGCAAATTTTAGTGTCAAAGAACGTTAGAATTCGAGCTTGATATATACAAGAAAATGCATAGATGATCACAGAACATATTATACAATTGATACATTTTTTCATTTCTGATTTTGTTCTTCCAACCATCATCGTAACTGCGTAAAATAATGGACTCAAGAAATACACGCAATTACAATTACTCACGTTTTAAATTCTTTTAAGAAATATTTATGTAAAATTTGAAGAAAATCGAACATTGCATTTGAACATAGAAAATTTTTTTATTGAATAATTTGATCGATTACGACATATATCAATAGTGTAAACATTTGAAAAAGTAACAAGATAAATAGATGGAACACTTTTTCGAGACTTCGGCTCGTGTCTTTTTTAAGTATTAAAAAATGTGACTTTTTGTCTCGCACGTCACGTTGCTGTCACGCTAGAAAACTCAAAAGCTTTTCAACTCCCCGCAATAAAATTACGAACATTTTGGCACCACCAGAAGTTTTCTACGACGTCTGTGAGTGCTTATATCGTGTCCACAGACAGACAAACACACGGACCCCACACTGTATATTCAAAATGTTGATCCAAAAACGCGACCCCGACGTACTACGACTATTTAACTGTTCAAATCTTTTTTCCTGTATCCAAAAAAAATATAAAACGATACTCTGTATTTTTAAAATGATGACCCAAAAAGATGACCCCGATGCGCTACATAAAATTACAACGATTTTGGCACCACCGTCTGTGAGAGCATATATCTTGTCGACAGACAGACAGACACACAAGAGTTTTCGCAAGATTTCAATACTGCGGAATAATGCAAGCCAAAGTAAAAACAAGTTTTTTTGATTAATGGGATCAAACCAAGAATCCTTAGAATAAAGTTGAGCCACGGATACTAAGCATTCATATCCTGCTGACACTGTGAATATCGAGATTTCGTATCTATTACGAGTATTTATTCCTTATATTTATAATTTTGACTAAACTGAATTGCTTAATACACTTTAATTGAGTTTTATTTGGTTCATAATATCAGTTTTGAATTTGTTTGTTTCATTCAATTAAGAACTCTTTACAAGTAATAATTTTATTGAATAATTATGTTGAAAGAATTTATTGTGCTAAAACCAATTGGTTGGCTGTATTACAATTTGTTTAGTTTTATCGTATTTCTTTACAAGTAATTTTTTTAAGGTTTCTTTATTTGTAAAAGAAGAGTTTTCAGACCTATGTTTTAATGTACTCGTGTTATTTTTTCCGTTTCTACGTGAACACTCTGTATAAATAATATTTTTCAATTTTCCTATGCATTTAGTTTTGGAAAACCCTTACTAAAGTGGACTACAAAGAAATACTATGCAGTAGTTTTCCAACAACTGCATAATATCTTCTTAAAGCTATGCTGTAAAATGTTTACTGCATTGGTTTAGCGTTTTTTAACATGCCGCCATTCCCAGTTTACAAACGTCCACATACGGGTGTTATATTAAGGCATGAATATTCGCGTAAGGAATTATGTTTTGACGATGTACTACATTATTGAAAATATTTCATAATAACATGTAAGTATACAACTTGTACTTTATCGGTTGAGAACATTTTACGTTCAGTGTTGGAAGTTGGTGCTACGTATTCATTGCCCGGCTTTGGGGTTTATAAACAAAGCCTAACCGTTGCATAAGCATAAGAAAGGAATATTAACTGAACCGACTGTTATGTTCAGCCCAGTAAACATCTGTTTCCTTCCAATTTTTTAATCCTCCACAACTGAAAAAAAAAACAAATTGTTCTATGTTCTATTATCCTGATTAATGGAGAAGAAATAAATGGTACCAGAAACTGGCACATACTTTCTCACAAACATATTTAAATTATTAAACAGATTCACAATGACTTCATTATTGTAGGAGGGGTAGGAGAGGTGATTTTAAACTAGGAGATTAACTAATAAATATTATTATTATTAGGTAAAGATAAAACTATTCGAATAAATTTGCACCAAACACGTCAATTAGGCCTGTATAGATGCACAAAAAATTGCCAAAAAACCCCAAAAATCAGTTATTATTATTATTATTATTATTAGCTAAACGAGAATTTTTAAAAATATGAGGGTTTTTGCATATGGTAGGGTACATTAAAGGCTAAAAATAAGCCAAATTTTGTCAAAATCGTTAGCGCCATTTTTTTATTAAAAAATAATAACTGATTTTTAGGGTTTTTTTTGCCAAAATGGGGGTTGTTTTTCAAAATTTTTCAAAACCGTTTTTCGTGCATCTATCTATACAGGCCTACTTGACATGTCTGGTGCAAATTTGATTGCAATCGATCGAATAGTTTTCGCTCTTGCTTTGTATACATACAGACATACATACAGACATTACATTCATACAGACATACAGACAAACATTTTGTAAAAAAACCCCTTTTTTGGACTCAGGGGGTCTCAAAAAGGATATTTCTATAAAAACCTCAACATAGATTTTTTTTGCGATCACTATACTTTATACTATAGTATAATAAGAAAGTAAAAAGATTCACTTAATGGTTTATTTACACCTAGGGGAGACCCCTTCGTGTTCTGTACGCCAACCCCGTTGGAATCTTCTACACACATATGTTATGTTTTCTTTATAATAAAGGCGTATCTCATAATAATAATCTTAAAGCTAAGATCCAAATCTAATTATTTTATAATAGCAGTTATAATAAAGGTTAATAGAACCAGCAAGGATCATGTCTACACTTAAACACAAACCTAACCTAAAAAGTTAGAAATACAAATAATTGTTTAAAATTTTGAAATCGGCTGTTAATGAAAATATTATATCAAATAGCTGATTAATGTACCCACTATAAACATATTTAGTTATTATTCATTATTTTACTCCCATTGCCATACATAATTTAGTATAGTGTGTGATATTTTTACGTTCATCAGATGGCATTGTTTATTTAAACCCAGCATAAAAGTTAGAAATAAAAATAATTGTTTTAAAGTTTGAAATCAGCTGATAATGAAAATATTAGATCAAACAGCTGATTATTATACCAACACTAAAGATATTTCATTATTATTTATTATGGCGCTTCCATTGCAGTAAAATAATTAGTATGGTTTGTGTTATTTTTATATCCAATAGAATGCGCTGTTTTTTCAAAAAGTGTTTAAAAACACTAGTGGATTCGAATGTAATGTTGTGTCAAAATTTCAAAGCAATCGGTGAAGTACTTTCGGAGATTTTAGATTTTGAACAAACGAACATTTACATTTTTATTTATATAGATTAAAGATTATGTTAATTAATTAATTAATTTAAATTCCCTTGATAAGTGAAGGAAGTTTCCTGTCTCAATGTATTTGTTAAATTAATAGTTTACAAAATACCAAAGATGGTAAACATAAAGTGCGCATTTATATCTCTAAAATGTGTTTCCTTATTTTATAAACTATGTAAAAATAACTACAAAACAACACCAAATTATTACCTTAGGTAAATATAAAAGGAGAAATGGGGCAGTGATAGGAATGGAAGTTGGTCTCATAGGCTACTTGAAGAACTGTTTGGGCAGGGATCACGGGGAAGTATCCTACTACTTCAGGCTAGCAATTACAGGTCATGGTTACTTTAGGTAAAAAATACATAGATTTAAAAACGTCGTAGATAGTTGCATTACTTGTGGAGCAAGGATATTCGTCGTCCATCAGAAGCTCTTTGACTGTAATAAATGGAGCGACCATTAAGGGAATTCCTAGAGAAAGTAATAGAGATCTGAAATCCAGCAAATACGACTTTCAATATGTTGGCAAGCGATGTGATAGGTTAAGATTTCTTGTTCCCTTAACACCCGGGTTCAAACTCTACTTTACTATATTAACAACAAAGGTACAGATCAATAACAATAATGCATCAGCGGTTCAGTGGAAATACTTATTTTAACATTAATTTATTTGTACGCCTTTACAATTATAGATAACACACAATTTCTCACATTAGCTACACCTATGCTACATACATCTCTTATACTAGGTATTGACCCTTATAAGACAGACTGGATTACGGTATTGGCAACTAAAGCGTGTTACTTTTATCTGAATGATCCCAAAACTCTGAATAATACGTGACTCTAACTATAGACTGAAATACTTTGGTTTGCTCACTTAGTTTGATGTCTCCACAGGTATCTCGATGGTCCAAATCTCGAGCTGAATTCCAAGTCCCGATTTCCTGGCCGCACTTTGCACGACGAACCGGCCCCACTTTTTCCGGCCACACGCGATAATAACAGACTGGCCTAGCTACCGGCCCAACACCTTAACAGACTGGCCCAACTCGCAGCCCCTAACTGGTCACCCGACCAGTCCACTCTGGCCCATCGACCACAATCCTCTGGCCCAGATTCTAGATTCGGATTATACTTTATAACCCGTCTAGCTTCCTTGTTGTCATCTTAAAACAAACCAAAGCAAAGCGAGTTCCGTGTTCCGCGTTTAACGAACTCTCCCGCGACCTCGCTACAATTTCCGTGTTTATACCGTACTTCCTTGTCCGTCTTACTGGTCAAAACCTTAACATTCAAAATACTATTTCTAATAACTAAAATACTAAAACATATTCCTGCAAAACATAACAGATGAAAAGTAGAAATTGGTAGAAGATTTGTAGTAGAGGTATTAAAGTTTAATGAGGACCAGCTTATTAAAAACGCTTAGAAAGGAGGAAAACAAATCATCAGATATGTGTAATCTTTAAAGATATATGAGGAACAATAATTCGTTCTGGCTAGTGTAGAAGTTTTGCTTTCGTGATCCTTTGGCTAGTCCATAAAGCTAGTCCACTTTAGGGTCAAGGAGAGGTTGAGTTTTGGTGGGTATCCCTTCACAGACTCAGTCGAAACTTTGCGAGTAATGCGTAAAAAAAGTAACGTATAAATTTTGTTACTAATATTTAACATCCGTAATGTTTATGTTCCGTACAGGCACGTAA
>JAGFPH010003474.1:55131-84077 GCA_018207615.1 Philaenus spumarius
ATGGTGTATTCTACTGGTGGTTTGTTCTACGGATGACATATTCTATTCATGGTAAACTCTACTGATAGTATACTCTACTGGTTGTTCGCTACCTATGGTATATTCTACTGATTTTATTCTCAACTGATGTTATATTCTACTGATGGTATCCTCTACTGATGATATACTCTACAGATGGTATACTCTACTGGTTGTTACGCTACCAATGGTATATTCTACTGGTGATATATTCTACTGTTGTTTTATATTTGTGGCATATTATACTGATGGTATCCGCTATTTGTATTTTGCAATATAATAGTATACTTAATTACTAATTATTTATTTAGCTAATGTTATAACTACTAATAGTGTTCGTTCTGAATTCATAACATACTCTAATGCTGATTTACTATTCTAGTGACGGTGTACTCTAATGATGGTACAATCTTTTTATAGTGTAATTAACTAACAATATACTTAACTTGTGGTGAACTTAAATACTGGTTTACTGTACTTATAGTAAAACACTATTGGGGGTATCCCCTACTAATGGTTTAATATAGGATACTTGTCTGACGGTTTATTTAGGCATTAGTTTACTGCAACGATGGGAATACTCTGTTGATGGGATATTGTACTGGAGGTTTACAACAGGAATGGTTTAACTTAAATGAAATGCGTTTGGCCGATGTAAAAATGGAGAGTAATCTATATTAAATCTCTTTGAGTGATATGTTAGTAAATATTGTGTACACGATTGTATAGACGAACACAGTTTAAAACATTTATTTTTTGATGTTGTATCTATACATAATTAATTTGCTAGGGGTTATTTTGTGAATAGAACTCCCCCTAGAGTTTTTTTTACCGATTTTTGTGTCATTTTAAAGAGCTCACTCTAAAGTTGTGTGTCCCTTAAAATGAGCTCAGTGTATGTTAAGTGCAGAAAGCTAATATTTTTATATAATAATGCATCAAAAACACACAACATTAAATTGAAACACACTAAATAATTTTAGGTGATGGACCAACACATACTTCTTGAATGTTTTTACATGCATTACCATAGCAAATAATAAAATCAAATAACAGATAAAGCAGTTGATTCGCATGTATAATTAATTTTAGGTTAGGCCTAATCTAAAAATGTAAATTGTGTGCTTCCTCATTTCGTAAGGTGTGTTAAAAAGTATACACTTCTCCCGTATGGTCTTAAGCACACAATTTACATTTTATTTAGAACATACATAGTCACTACGAACAAAAAAGATTTACTCGATTACTTAAGTCAACGGGATAACCACCCATAGCGAAGCATTGACGTGTCCACTATTTTGGAATAATTCCGTTTCGTAGGTTTTGTATGGATATTTTTATTGTGTAATATTAAAATAAAGCACAAATATAGCAAGAGAACATTAAATAATAATACTTTAATTAAAAAGCCGGATTCGTTGTTAGCTTTACAAAGTAGGAATATTTGCATCTTCGGTGGGAGGGAGTAACCCTCGGTGTTTCGTTTAAGTAAATATCCCACTTTAATTAATTACAGCAAAGCTATTAAATAATAAATTAGATGTATTTTCTTCTGCTTTCCTTAAAAACATACTATTAAAATTGTATAAACCTAATAGATGTTTGTATTACATTCTCCGATATGAGACAGTCACGAAAAAATAAGTGACAAAACAACCTCGTCGGAATTGTAAATACTTGTTTCGGAATTTCAATCCAGATCTAAAATTAAGAAAATATGTAGAAATAACCAATGTGCGGAAACTTTTAGTTGTCTGCCTATCGGACATTATGGCTTTTTCAATAACAATGAATCAATACAAAATAATTTGAAAACAGTTTCATAATATTTTGTTGAAGTATTGTTTAATATTAGTTTACTGATAAAAAATGTCGGCGTTTTACTATGTTTTAAGCAAAAATAATACCCTAAGGTTGTTAGATTGTTGGTGTAGATAAGTTTTATAGGGTTAACATACAAAATGTAACCATTCTTCGATCCCCAATATAATTTATTTGTCTCCCTGTCAGCTTATACATCGGAACGGATAAAAATATGTTGTAATTAAATTTGATATGGTAATAAAGCAAGCTAACTAGCGTAAATAGACAATCGCCTATGTTGGCTTTCGGTAAATTAAACAATAACTTGTATTTGTTCAATAAAGTATGCTAGACAATCAACCACCAGTTTCAATATAGTGTAGCGTTTTTAAACATCCGGGTAGCAAATTTATTTTTGAATGATTACACCATCTATGGTCACGATTTGCAAACTCACTAAGCTATTTTCTAAATCAGGTTTAGCGCATGCGTATCGATAATCATGTACAGTTAGGAGTGTCACTATTCGTACAGTAATTGCAAACCAAGTTCGATTTATTGCCGAGTGCGTTCTTTAGGCACTCTAAAACAAAAATGTAAAACCAGCGATATAGAACCATTGCAAATCAAGCCAAACCGAAATTGTGTGAAGTGTAATGCCATAATTGCAAATTAAGTAGTGTAATGTCATACGTGACAGATTCAACTTCACACACCAAATCGAACAACCACATAGTCTGAGTTTCAATAAAAAGTAAAATCAGGTAATGAATAATTTCTTCACTAAAGACATCTTCTTCAGATGTCATTTATTTTCCCATACATAATATATAAGTATAATGTATTTATAAGTTAAACTAATAATTTTTATAATAGTTTTAAATAGTTTTATAATGTATTGTGAAATTGACTTTTATTGTTAATAATAGATACTTGTAGTAGATTGAATGTGGCTCCTCCCATTCCCCCACAGGTCGGACTTGGATTGAACGGTATGGGGAGGAGTGGGGAAGGGCGGGTATATATACCTGTGTAATATTATTGTCTGTGTACTTTAGTAGTGTTAAAACCCTCTGAGGATGATGACCATGTCATCGAAATGTACACAAGGGTAACGTATGAAACATAACTTACAATTTAGTTGTTTAGTTATTGTTTTTATTCCTTGTTTTGTGGTTTGGGGTTTTTATTCAAATAAGATTAATAAGTTAAGTTAACTTCCAGTACAGTGTTAATTTCACAAAGTTATATCAAACTTTAACATAGCCTAAATGTCATTAGGTATTTTAACTATTTTACTCTTTAATAAAACTTTATCGTTAAGAAACTTGAAAATTCCATAATACTCTTTGTGGTAATCATTTTAAATATCAGCATTTCCAATAATTTAACAAAATTTTAAAATTATTCAAAGCATGATGTTTTAACAGGCTAATTTATCTTTAACATGTTGTTTTAACATGCAAACTAACCAAATGTGCTCATTACCATTGTACATCAGTTTCTTGAAAATAATCTAAATGCAAATATTTTTAAAATCACTCTGAAAGATTACGTGTTCAATTTATCTTAATGAAATGGCACATTTAATTACAAATCGTTGCACTTTAATTTCACAGGATTACGTCAATAACAATTATGTAAGAAAGTAATGTTTCAGTTTTTTGTTTATTTAACAGATTTAGTCTGGTTCAAGTGTGGGATCTAATCATTTCAACTACATCCAGTGCAGTTTACAACCATCCCTTCAACAGTTTAATATTAAAAACAGTTTATAAAATCATTAAACGATTCAACCAAAACTTAATCATGAATTTGCGTTGATTTATGTATAATTAACATTTTATTGTGAGTTAATGTAACTGCCTTTGGTTGAAAAATAACTTATACAATACCATGGTATTTGATCTGATAAAAGATTAAAATGGATAAAACAAATTTTTACAATTAAATTAAAAATTATTAGGTGTGGCGTTGCATGCATTTTTTTTTACTTAGAGCCCCTAAGGGTTAATTATTTGAAATTCATAAATTATAAAAATATTGTTTTAATTATATATATATAAAAAATCTTTTTTGAATTTATTTATTTCATTAATTTTAATTAAAAATTTTTTTTTAAACTTACCAAAAGATAAACTTATTATATTTAAATTAAACAAGAGGTATTAAATGTATATGAAACCTATAGAAAAAGAACATGTAAAGTATACTTCAATTTATAAATTTCTGTTCAATACATGTTTTGATCACCTTAATTTGATTAATTTTTTTTTAATTTAACCTTTTTATAAATTGTCAACCAGGTACTATGTAAATAATTGTTTCCTTTACTGTGAAAATAATTTTCAACGGTTATTCTGAAAAGCAAAGTAAGTAATTGACGTAATTGTTTTAATTTTGAATATCTGCCCTCTTGAACAATAGATTTATATAATCCTCTTAACCTTGTCCAGTCACCTTCCAGTTTAATACAATTTCAGACAACCCTCATGAGTAGTACAATAGTAAACAAAGGCCTTTATTTTATTTTATTTTATTTTTATATAGTAAACAATCACTTATATTTTTCAGTTTAGTAAACAATAACCTATAATTTTGATTTATAATAGAGAATCACCAGTATTTTTTCAGTATAGTAAACAACAACCAATTTTTTAAAATAAATTAGACAATAAAATAAATTATTCAATATAGTAATAGCCTATATTTTGTATAGTAGTGTAGGCAATCACCAATATTTTTCAGTATAATAAACAATTACATATAATTTTCAATATAATGAACAATCACCTGTAATCTTTCAGTACAGTAAACAATCACCTATATTTTTTTCGGAAAGTAGACAATCGCCTATAATTTCGGTAGACATCTACCGTTTAATCGGGATGGGTGTGAAATTGTCTACTTACCTCCAGCACATCCATGTTAATAATATTTGTTTCAAGTTTCTGTCTATAAAACAGAATCCAAACATATCTTTCGTAAAGTAAAGTACTTTCTATAAAATGTCATAAAAATGTAGTCGATCTACAAAGGAATGTACACAGAAGGAATGATTCTACTGATCAGCAAGATCAGCAACTCAAAGAATTGTGAACAAAATAACAAGATTTCTTAAATTGTAAAATACTCCCTGCAAACAAGCTGAGAGTTGATTGGAAAACTCCATTACTTTTTTAATAAATTAAAGTAGGCCTAACTTGGTTATAAAACTTAGTCCTCCTTTAAGAGGATTTACTAATTAATATTTATTGCTTTCTCTGTAAATTAGGAAAATTAAACCTCCTTTATAATTTCTTTTACGCTGTTAAACTTACTTTTGGCACCTAACTTTAAATGGTGTATTTATTTTGTATGAAAATTAGGTTTATATAGGTGCATCGGAACTTAAAAACATTTTTATTTTTAAGTTGGTCAATGTGCTAGTAAAGTTAGGACTAATACTTTTTGATTAAAAACTATATATTTAATAAACACTATGCTTATAACTAGTTGACCGAGCGAAGCGAGGTCTCCGTTTTAGCTCGACCGTTCGGCATTTCGACTGTGTGTCTGTCTGTCTATCTGTTTCACGACTGCGGCCAAACGCCTTGACCGATTTTGATAATATTTTGCATGAATGTTCCTTATTACTAGGCCGATCGATGTATACATACGGGTCTTACCATTTCTAATTTGTAACCCCTTAAATAAAATAAAAATGGCGACAGGACCGTTTCTCTCAGCGTAGGCTTTTTTCCAAACCCAGTTTGTGGCTTAACCGTAAGTCAAATTTAAAAACTAATGACATTTTGCTAGTAGCAAATTTGATTTTCAACAAAATTGTATTCTTGGTTTTTTCCGTATCTCTAACGGTAAGCTCACAAAATGGCCGTAAGCTTCAAATTTGTTAAAAATCGTCACAGTTTTATGTATTTCAACCATGTTTTTATAAGTTTTATTCTAAACCAATTCATCGCTTGAATCTGGAGGCTTAGGTTCAAAACAAATTCTAGTAATATATTTCGTACACACAGGCAGCTGTTCAGCACCGTCATGAGTAGACCAGTTTCCTAAATTGTTGGTTGAAACCCTAAAACATATAAACTTAAATTTGGAATGGAAATTTGCTCAACTCAGGTCAGCGGTTCAGTTATAACTTTTGAACCAGATTGTCCTACATATTTACAACAATCTCCACATGCAATTTTTTATACTCCGCTATTGTCTAATCTTTCTCTTTTGTCTTTGTTATTGACAATTAATATCTCTACATTATTAGAACAGTAAAAGGCTGGTTTATATTTACTCTTATCTAATATTACTTTATTGATTTTATAACTCACATTGTTGATAAATTTTATTCTACAATATTTCATTTTCTCATTACTATCACCCTTGTTTACTAAGATTATATATTGGTATCGCTACGTAGATGATGTTATATGATTGTTTAATGGTGCTTCCAGACAACTGTATTCTATTTTAAACTTAATCAACTCAGCAAATAAATGTTTTCAATTCACTGTGGAAGTTGGGGAGAATGATAATATAAACTTTCTAAACCTAAACATTAGTATAAAAAACAGTAACCATTATTTTAATATATTTAGGAAACCTACTTATACTGATGCTGTCATGCCAGCTAGTTCTAATCATCCTATCAGTCACAAACATGCAGCTTTTTATAATATGATTCATAGACTTGTTACTTTACCCTTGTCCCCTACAGATTGCTATACTGAATTGAATACCATTAAGCAAATTTCTATCAATAATGGCTATAGTGTAACATTAATAGACGCTATTTTAAACAAAAAACAGAAACTTAAGATTGGTCATTCATTGTATACTGCCAATTGTGATAGTAATGAGAAAATGAAATAATGTAGAATTAAATTTATCAACAATGTGAATTATAAAATCAATAAAGTGATAATAAATAGGAGTAAATAAATATAAACCAGCCTTTTACTGTTCTAATGATGCAGGGAGATTAATTGATAGTCAATAACAAAGACAAAAGGGAAAGATTAGACAACAGCGGAGTATACAAAATTGCATGTGGAGATTGTAGTTGTGAATATGTAGGACAATCTGGTAGGTCCATTAATACTAGGATTAAGGAACACATTAGTAGCTGGAAGTTTGGTAAATCTAATTCCAATTTTTCCAATCATTTATTAGAAACTGGACATACTTTTAACCCAAAAATAAATGTAAAGTTATTACATATGAAAGAAAAAGTAGGAAATTAAATAATCAATAATGTCTGGAAATTAATAGATCTGTTTTAAAAAATCTCTAACTTAAATGACAAAATTTGCCTCAGTTCATCCCCCTTGTTACAACCCATTACGTAACCACACCTTGCCCTTGCAGTGTTTACCTAGGCCACATTCCATTTGCGCATCCTCGTCAGTTCCATTGTCACTCCCACTCCCTCTACTTTTGTTTGCATGTTAGTTTTAAGATAAGATAGGCTACTTGCTGTATTTCAATTTAGTAGCCTGATGATGCGTAACGGTGAAAAATATGTTGCTCATTAATAAATTATATATGTGAAAGTTTACCATTTGGTTATTTCTGTCCCTATTATGGAGTTTGACCAAGTGCCAACTGTTTTAAATTTTGTTTTTATATATATATCGCAAAAAAGATAAGGAAGAGTTAAGGTATTGATCGAAATCAATTCCATGGGACCAGCAGCAGAAGAAACGCATGTCAGTGACGAAACGATAAGCGGCTGTCAACGAATCAGTTCCCTACTCGTATTCTGATACTTTTCTGGCAAGCTTTGACGTTGCACTCCAAATGATTTCATTTCATTTCGTTGATATTTTATTGTGAGAAGTTAATATAAATTCAAAACCCCTCATTGATACAACCTATACATAGTTTTATAAATGCACATTACTTATGTTTTTACTTTATGAATAAACCTAATAGGGCTATAAGTCTGATATAATGTTTGGTCGCTCGGCTTTGCTGGGCTATATTACATAATATTGAATAAGATTTTTGGTTTTTGCTTGCAAAATCTGCCTCCACCCAGTTTAATTAGAAATATTCTGAAACATTCTTATTAAACACGCGAAGCGAGGTCCCCATTTAAGTTCGACCGTTCGGCATTTCGTCTGTCTGCCTCACGATTACGGCCAAACGCCTTAACCGATTTTAATGGTTTTTTGCATGAATGTTCCTCATTCCTAGGCCGAGCGGTTTTTTTTCGTTCTCCATTTTTAACCTCTTAAATAAAATAAAAATGGCGGCCGTAAAGTTTCTCTCAGTTTAAGCTATTTTCCAAAGCCAGTTTGTCAAATTTTAAAACTAATAAAATTTTGCTAGTATCAAATTTGATTTTCAAAAAAAAATTATTTTTGGTTTTTTCCGTATCTCGAACGATAGCTCACAAAATGGCAGTAAACTTCAAATTTGTTAAAAACCGTCCAAACTTTTGTATTTTAACCATGTTTTTATACGATTATTTTAAATCAATTCAAAAGTGTTCCATAGCTTTTTTGTAGATAAAGGTTCAAAGAATTCATATAGATACCAGTAAATAGATGATTGACATAAAATTAACAAAGTTATTAGCTCAAGAAACAAGCATGTTCAGTAACGAAAGAAAAACATAGGCTTACATAAAAAGTTGTAAAATTTGTTGTAATTTTTTTCATAAATGTAAAAAAGTTTCATAATTTACTTCTAAAACCCAAAAAAGACATATTATTATAAGAAAATGTAGAGTATAAATCAAAGAATTGAGCTGTATACTTGTAAATTATTATTTCATTCAAGTATTTGACTCAGCTTTACTTGAATTACAAAATAAGATGAAACAAATGAAACCTCGCGGCGATAAAGGACATACAAAAAATGACCGTTGGGCAGCAGCGTGGGGAGTGTTGGTACATGGGTTGAGATCACTATCACGACGCTTTAACATCGTTTGTTTTAATTATTTCTAATATTGGAATATGATATGGAACTGTAAATACATTGTTAAGTTTTAGTTATTTAAGTGTGTAAATATTTAATTCTATATTTGCCCTCATTAACGCGATTTTTTTACTACCTTACGCATTATTAAGCTAAATGAAACACAATGCACCCTAAAAAAAATCTTTAGCAGTTACTTAAAGCTCAATAAAAGAAAAAAATGAGAACTAGAAACGCGGGAATTGCAAAATAATGTTTCACTGGCTAAACCTTCTGCTTACTTCCTTACTGGCACACTATTTTTAACCTAAGCTCAAAACCACATTTGTTATTTCAACGAGCGAGGTCTACTGTTCACATAACTACTAGTGATAAACTTGATTAAATAAAGAAACTTTAAGGGTGTGCAATACCAGGACGAAACAGTTTACATTCAGACTTCTTCGTTAAAACTTATCTTTCATTGTGTTTTGAAGGTAATCTTTTGTAAGATGCAGGAATTCATTCGTTAACATTTTAAGTTATCATTTGTAAGTGACAAAAAAGTTAATTATTTATAATTTTTATTAAAGATGTTTGATAATAAACAAGACGGAAACAAAATGTTCAGCTGAGTCACTTAAAACAGTAAAAACATATGGGTGCACTTGGTTATCTACTGATTATAAATTGGAGCTTTCTGCAAATTTAAATGTCGTGTGCTTTCGATGGACATAAAAAATAAGACCGTAATTAGTAACAAACCGTATGTGTGAACAAACGATATTATAGACGCACTCGAGCGCCATACCAATGCAAAATCGTAGCAGATTTATCATGACTGACTTCGCTCGATTAATTCGACTCATTTGCTAGAGTGTTATTGTACACCCTTAAGAAGCACATTAAACAGATTTTGCACTAATAAAATTGCAATTCTCCACACTGCTTACAGTTTGAGGAAGATTAATCTAATCTGAGATAGATGAACCTAATGAAAATAATTAATCTTTTGACTATTTTTCCAATAAGTAATTGTCTAAATAATTCTTTTAAAAAACGAAGTAAGTCAAGAATTGTATTGTGTTATTAGTAAATTATTTTACGGTTAGTTAGTAAGTTCACTATTTAAAAAACAAAATTTTGAAAAGTAAATCAAAATGCGTAAAACAAAATAGTATTTACATTTATAAACAATAGTATCAATTAAAATAAATCATTTGCGCAGCTAATCGAAGTTGAGGTACATGCAACGTAAGAATTTATGTGTCAGAATTTATTAAAGTATATTTCTTTTCAGAGAGCATAGTCACATTGTAATTTTAGAAGAAAAACTTGTTGTTTATAATAACTACTTCTGAAAGTGATTTTTAATTCCTACAACACAAACTATCTGTAGTCAGAATAGAATCTGTAAACTTAAGCTTCAAAATCAGATATTCTAAATCTACAGATTAAAGGCTGGATTCCTTATACAGAATTCAACTTGGTTTATTGTCCCTCTTATATTTGCAACTTTTGTAATCAGTTTGAGATTTTTAAATTAAACAGATAAAAAAAAAACAATAAAAAATATGCACGTAGGCTACGCAAAAGTACTAAATGAATTTAACTACCACAAAACAATAAATTTCGTAAAGAATATTTTTACCAAAAGAAACAAGATAACAACATTTTTATTTAGCCAAGTTTTTCAATATCCATGTTTTATTTTCATAACACGCTTTTCAAAATCCTGATTAAATTAACTGAACCGAACTTTGAGTGTAGGCCTTTGTTGTAGTAGCTGATATAACTTTATTTGAAATTTAAACTTTCACCTTTAAACTGGAGACAAATCGTAAACACATTCTTCCTATTAAAATCCATTTCACTTTTCATATTAAAAGTAAACACTGGGCGATTATAAAGGTAATTCCAACACTGATGGGATTCATTGTTAAGCATTTTTAATCGTACTAAATAAAATGTATAACTGTTTAAAGATAAACAAAAATGTATTCTGTTGGTAAAGTATATTCATGAATTATATATAATCATATAACAAACAAATTGTCTGTTAACAATTAATTATTTTAAATAATATGTTTATTTAATATTATATATTATTTTTATTAATATATATTATTTTTTTTTTTGGGGTTTAAAGGCGAAAAACCTGGGTGGTTATCATCGCCTGGATAATATATATTAAATACCTTACACAAACTCAAAAGATAGAAAACTTAAACAAATCAAACACTGAAACTTGCAGCTTATAACTTACATTATGAACTTTGTCTTATTCTTTGTCTTATTTGTCAGCTCGTGTAGTACTTTTAATCAGGTGTACTAATTATGCTGAACTAAATATACAGAAGTATGAAAAGAAAAAAATGTCTAACATAAAATATAAACAAAAACTACAAACAAACAAAAATAAATATTATACAACTTTTTTAGTCCAAAATCAATAATTTGTAATACAAATTTGGTAATTTGTGATATCAATATAAAATTTTCGTATATAAATAATACCTAAAACATTTTACTTTCTCACCCCCATCAAGGACACCTTTTAAATTAGTTATTCACGCTTCAAAGTTAGTTTGTTAAATGAAGAACTAAGATAATATTTTAATATTATTTTATAAAGGATTGTTAAAAATAAACGCCACGAGCCACTAATGATTTTTGCTCGCTAAGACAAAAAGCAGTCGGTAAAACGTAAGCATTTACACAACGACTGTAATTTATAAAACAGTTTATTATCGAAGCACTTGAAAAGTTCGTTAAAATTACTATATAAGATTGTACAGTTTTGAAAATATTTAAAATAACTAAGTACATTACGTGATCGTTTAATGTCTGTACTGTAAGATAAGCTTTTGTAAGTTAAAACAATACAAATAGAACTTTTGTAAGGCAGAAATTGAACAAAAGTTAACTCACAAAGAAAACAAAGAAGCTTAGATTTAACAAAATCGGCTTACTGGTTTCTTTGCGACATTCTGGAGTATTTATTCTCATTTAAATTATTAAGGAATACTTATAACATACAACTGTAATATTTTTCTAAATGAATATGTCTTTAATTTTGTAAAAACATAATAAAAATAACCTTTAAGTTATCATTGATAACTGATGTTTATTGTTCAAGTTAAACTGCTTTAAGTTACCATGATTTAAGTTATGATGACCCGAGTTCTAAAATAGTTTGATACGTGTAACAATTTAACAGAACATCAGTTCGGTTTCAGAAAAGTTTTTTTTACAGAATCTGCTATTTATGAACTATTTGAGTCTATTATACGTTCAATTGACAAAAGAGGTCATGTTGAATCTGTGATGTGTGATCTGTTTAAGTCTTTTGACTGTGTCGACCATGTAATTCTTTCAAGTAAATTAAGTTATAATGGCATACGTTCAATTAACCAGCGAAAGCCATACCGATACTTAAGTTTTTTCAAAGCTCTTCATCACTACTTCGGTAATGAGATAGGTTGTCACAGGAAAACCTTATAAACAGCGTTCTCAAGTTTGTTAATATTCGCCCTTTTCACAACTTTTCTTTAAAAGCTCCGGTCCTCACTTTCTAATGCGCTTACAGAGTTTAAAATATTCAAATGAAATTTAACGCTTACCCAGCGTTTTACCAGACACATCATTATTCAACTGATTTATCATTTAAACTTTATCGCGCAATGAGGAAAAACTGTTTAGTATTTTGACCCATTACAAACTACTAACAAAATGAAAAGATGGAACACTTTTTCGAGACTTCAACTCGTGTGTGTTTTTTTTTAAGTACTCAAATATGTAACGTTTTTGTCTTGCATGTCACGTTGCTGTCACATCGCAAGATTTCAATGGTTCGGCATTTTATTGCGAGCCCAAGTAATTTTGACCTAAACACGCGACCCTGACGCGTTACGACTCTTTAAATGTCAAAATTAGTTTTCCCGTATGCAAAAATATATAAAACGATATCCCACACGGTATTTTCTAAATTTTGACCCAAAAAGTGACCCCGACGAGTTACTACTCTTTGACTGTCAAAATAGGGTTCCCCGCATACAAAAATATATAAAACGATATCCCTCAAACTGTATTTTCTAAATTGTGACCCAAAAACGAGACCCCGACGCGTTACAACTCTTTAACTGTCAAAATCGGGTTTCCAGAATCCTAAAATATATAAAACGACACCCCACACTGCATTTTCTAAATTGTGACCCAAAAACGTGACCCCGACGCATTACGACTCTTTAACTGTCAACATTAGTTTTCCCGTATACAAAAATATATAACACGATATCCCACACGGTATTTTCTAAATTTTAACCCAAAAATTGACCCCGACGCGTTACGACTTTTTAACTGTCAAAATCGGTTTTCCCGTATCCAAAAATATATAAAACGATATCCCACACTATATTTTCTAAATTGTCACCAAAAAACGTGACCCTGACGAGTTACGACTCTTTAACTGTCAAAATCGGTTTTCCCGAACCCAAAACATGTAAAACGACACCCTACACTCTATTTTCAAAATTTGACCTAAAAAGTGTCAATTTTGACCCAAAAACGTGCCCCGATGCGCTACGACTCACGCTAGAAAGCTCAAACTCTTTTCAACTCTGCGCAATAAATTAAGAAGATTTTTGCACCACCATTTTTTTATTATGCTATACAATGTGTTCTTTTTTAATGAATATTGTCATAATAATTGTTATTATAAACAGTAGATAAGGAGAGAAACAAATAGATAACGTTGTTTAAACTCGTTTTTGAGGTTAAGTATCCAAGTCACAGATTTTAATCCAAGGGTTTTAATCAGACACCAGTAAGTCCAGTTAGAGGACAACTGAGAACCACCAATCGTGTATTAATGTTCAGTGTATGCAATGTGTATGTTTGAGTGTTTTTTAAATATTTTAATTTATTTGACGACCTCTCACGAGCGAGCGTCTGATGAAAGAAAATATTTCTGAATGGCGTAACGTAAAAAGTAACAATAAGCATTGAAGAAACAACACTATAAATATTGTTTCTTCAATGCAATAAGTCACAAGACGGAGTAAGTGCCATAAAGTGAGATAGAGGGAGAAATAGTGAGAAGTTTGACAATTTTATTTTGGTACCTTAGTGGCTATTCCATTGAACCCAACAATAATACATTTGCAGCTTTAAACTCTTTTGTCAAAAATACATAATTTAAGAAAATTGTTTTACTAAAATTGCATAAACTTTATGATTAAAATAGAACTTTAAAATATGCAATAATTAAAAAAAAAAAACTAAATAATCTGCATCATTATGACATACAAAGATCAAAAGGATAGATTCTATTACATGAACAAAACAAAATTACCTGATACAAAACCATTAAAACAATGTATTTAATATTTTGAATAAAAAACTAACATATTGAACTAGTTTAAATACATTATAACTAAGTAGTTAAAGAGATGTGTCAAAATGTATCTTTAACACCGAAATAAACTAATGAGAAGTAAAATAATTATCATTGAATTTTAAAAGTAATAAACAAATAACGATTTAATACACAAAGAAGTACAATTATGGATACATGCTAAAACACCTTCTTCTATTGAACTACGCCTTCGTCAGTATAAAACCTTACAAACAGAACACACATACGCCACTCTGAATTCATCACAGAATAAAAACAGTGTGACACAGTATTGAACTGCTATTTTTTGCTGAAGTGGACAGCATTGCTTTGATAGTATCAGAGGGATTCAACGAAAACCTTAGTGAGCATTTCCTTTGACATTTAATAAACCGCAAACATTGTAAAACTCACTTTGTCCCTTAAACAATACTAGAATGGAAAAGGGAGATATATAAATGTTTGTTGTTTCATAATTTTGATATTTATTATACTTTGTTTGCGCAGTATTTAGTATTTTCCTGAACTGCTTGAATAATTAATTAATCTTTCTTCTTAGTAAAGAAGAATATGTAATACATATATAAGAATTATGAATATGTAATACATTATGTTTATTATTTCCTACATTATGTCAGTATAACAGAAACCTTTTCTGCCCATTCTAAATAATATTCGTTTTCCTACCATACAAGGAAATATCCTTCAACCTCTTTTTTGCCTTTTGATCTCTTCTTAGCTTACCTTAATACTTAGCTCAACTTATCGAGCTGGGCCACTTATTTCAAATCAAAAACCATAATTATCATTTCTTGAACGTTCTTCAACTTTATCTCTGTATAGTGTCATCGAATATCCCTTTAAAAATGCTTTGCTGGTCCCTGCTGTCCAAATTAGTTATATTCGGGTATATAGTTCTCACTATAGGATGAAAAACAAACATAACTATCCTGATGTCTTTTCATTCAGACATTTCAGTAATCTATACCTCTCATTAACAATTTGTTCCAGGTAGATCTTTGACTGTCTAAAACTCTCTCTGCTTACGAAAAACTTACGTGTGTGGTGCCGACATTTTGTCCTCTCCCCCTTTCCCCGCCACTCTACCACTGCAGCGCTTTAGCAGTGCTTTGGGCAGTTTACCTTTGAGACTGCTTGGTGGATACGTTAATCAGATCTGTATTGGTATGGTGCCGAATTTATACTCCACTATCTAAACAACACGTAAAGTTTACGTATCGCTAGTTTTAACAGTATATTTTACGACGTTGTTATTGAATGAAGTTGTTTCTCAGAAAGAAAAAAGAACCTACAGTTCAGTGTGTGATGGGAAAAAGAAGAGGATGTCAGATACTTACAGTAGCTGTGGAAGAGTTATCTGTGGTGAACATCAAGTGAAAAATGCCCTCAGTGTGCATAGGTTCCGAACAAATGAGACATATGTAACGAATAATATTTACTAATACAAATTCTTTTATAAAGTTAAAATATCATGTAATTTGTACAAGTTTTTTATTTTAAATTATGTAAATGATTCAATTTGTATATGAAGCTTTAATTTATTAACCATTTTCCGGAAATATATAGGTATTAGAGCTTACACGTCAATATTACGTGTCTCTAGTAATAACTACATTCTGTTTAACGCTAGTGTTCTAGTTTTAATATGCAATGTCCGTTCCTCTATGGCAGTTTGTAGCTTTTACCTTCAATAGTTCATTTAACAACATTTTGCACTCACTTATTATGGATGATATCATTTTGAGTAACTTTACAACTATTATCACTTCATGACATAATATATTACCTATACCATAATAGAATAGAATTGCACAAAATGGAAAGATGTTTATTACATTCATGTTTACGTAAAACTTACACCCTTCCTATTAGATAATAAGTACTTATATTACAGAAAAAATGCTTTCAACTTTTAATGTATTTCTTTATATATATATATATATATATATATATATATATATATTTATTTTTTAACATCTACCATATATCATGAACTTGTGGTACTAACCACCACTTATGGAAATGTTACTACCAAATTTTAAATAGTACACAAATATAAACTAGTAGCCTAGGCGTATTAAAATTAAATAAAGAAAACATACACTCTTAATAAGCAAACAATGTATACCTGTCAAATATTAAAATATAGGCTATTACTTTAAAAATTGGCGAAAAGTTTAAGATTTAAATGATAGGATATTTAATGAAATCAACAATTAATGTTGACAGGCATTCACCTTAAACAATTAAAGTTTAAGTGAAATATTATATATTTTTAAATTATTATATTAATTATATCTGCTAGGATAAATACGATCAATTTTCTACCAATCCTAGCTTAACTCTTTTATATGAGTTCGTCAACGCGTTTCGGAGACTACTGAAGTACTGGATTAATCCGTTTGGGATTCGTCTTTATATACAGTCTAGCTACGCCCTCCTCCAAGCGGTACTGCATCCGGCTACACGTTCCGATGGCTACACAAACCTACGTGTTTATTTTATATCACTTAACACTTTTAACATTTTCAGATTCTGGAATGTTATTTCTGATTGATTTTATATTTGTTCATTAATCATATTTTCTCTGTTCATCTTTAGTTTAAAAATTTCCATATTTTCCATTATATTTGAGCGTCTTCCTTTGTTGCACTGGTGTAAAAGCTTTATTGAGTCTTTCATTTCATATAGAAAATGACCATCATTTAGTAGATATGTAGAGTAATTTGAATCTCTTTTTTCGTATTTATATAGTCTAATATGCTCTCTAAATATTGTTTTTAATTTTCGTCCCGTATATTTCATTTCTATCGTATGCTTCCCTTTCTTCTATAGACCTAATTAATCTGTTCTTTATAGCGTTGTTCGTATTAAACGCCGCTTTCACATTGTATTTTCAAAAAAAAATGTTTTATTTTGTATGTTTCCTTTTCAGTGAAGGTAAATCCCGCCCAGATATTTTCCCGCTTCTTTGTGATTTCTGTCTTATTGTTTAAATTTTGTTTTATTTTACGAATTAATGTTCTTATAGCCATTATAGCCATTATTCTCATCTATCCTAAATATTGCGTTCAGTTCTTAATTGTGTGCTTCCCTTTGTAATGGAAGATTATACAACCTATTAATCATATATCGAAAAGTTGCCATTTTGTGTTCCATCGGGTGGTTTGAATCTGCATTAATTATATTATCGGTATTAAATGTATCCTTTCTAAAAATTCCAAATTCAAGTTGCTTGTTATTTTGTGTTATTTTTAAGTCCAATAAATTTATCATTCTGTTTTCTTCCTTTTCCATTGTAAATTTTATATTTTCACTTATTTGATTAATTTCTTCTAATATTAGTTCTCCTTTATTATTTTGGCACTATTTTATCACTAATAGTGAGTCATCTACATATCTGATGTATTCCAAGCATTCATGTTTCTGCAAAATATTTTGTATATATTTCTCTTCTAAATCTTGAAATAAAATGTCTCTTAATATAGCTGAACTAGGCTACATATTTAGGCAAATGTATTTATCTTAGTAAACTAGCAGAAAAATATATAATAACATATCAAATAACATTTTTAAGTAAAATTACTTTCTAAGTTGAAAGTAACGGCCATGTAAAATTAAGTTATATGACTATAAATATATGTATATACTAATAATGTTCAGGTTATAATTATATAGTTAATTCACATTACAGCATAATTTTCACATCCAGACTTCCTTAAATGTAATTTATATTGAAATATAATGAAACCGCCACTACCAGAATTGGCAATAAATTGACGCATGCGTACTAAATTAAGATGAAAATTGATATTGAACGGAATAATTGAATAGTTCCAATCAGTTAGACGAGAGAGGGTTGCAGGCTCACTCTTTCCACTTTCTGAAATATAGAAACATGATATTCTACTTAGTGGATAAAAAGAATAAAATGGCGGAGCTCGATAATATCTGCTGATTTATTTAAGTTTATTTTAATTGTGTTTCAATATACCTTACGTACTTCTTCCAAATAAGAAAAAAGCTAATCAATCAATTAATGGTAACATGTAATTAAAAGTTGCATTTTTCTTAAAATACATTAATTGTTAATATATTAGTTTCTTTAATACACATTTTAAAAGCCAAATTCTACAGAAAATTCAAAAAATACTTGCATTAAATTACCTTGGTAAAGAAAATATCAGAAACAAATAATGAAATTAGATCCCATACAATTATACTTTTAACACAAATATAATTTGTACTGTTAAAATACAACAAAGTTTTATAAAGCATATATATTGATATAATTATTTACATAAATTGATGTTTTAAAGTAGTTACGCCTGAAATCATTATTCCATTAAAACTAAATTTATAAGGAGAATATAGTAGTCTACCTTTACTTTGTTAACCTCTTTGTATTAACATATGTTTTTAATGAAGTATTGTTGAAATCAAATGTGTCAATATCAAAAAAATCAAATAGTACATTAAATAAAAGTTAGTTTTGTTCAATATATTTGTTAATTATTAATCTTATACGATAATTAATACTACAATCACCCTTATCAACATAGTACAATTTATTAAAGGCCACATCAGTGAACAAATAATATCGTTGATTTTATCTGTATTTTTCAGTTTACAAATATTGCAAACGTATTGGATAATGGAATCACTTTATAATGAAAGCATACACCTTTCAATAATATAATCTATTTTCTGTTTGGAACTATTTTGCACAAATAAAAAGTTTGATTAAAGATTGATTACAGCTGGAAGTTTAGAAATTTTTAAAATCTACTAAACCCTAATTCAGAAAACCTTGTTCTGAACGAAAGGTATGTTTGACCAACGTAAAACATAAGGCAGTCGGAACATTTTAACTTGAAATTTACGTTTGTTTTAATAGCTCTCAATTTTTGATACTTTTATCTGTACAATTGGTCGGGACTTACAAGTTGGCCAACAAAGTTACTGTGTTTAATGTGTCAAATTGCGACGAACTAGCGGCGCGCCCTTTACCTTTCCTTCGCCTACTTTTCTTTACTGTCTCTATAAAAATTTGATTTTATTAATTTCTCTAGCTCAGACCTTAAAAGCTCCGATCTAGCCGCGCAAGAAATATTATCGCGTATAATGATATTCCTTACTTTGCTTTGAAAGGAAGTTAATTTTAATAATTTGTTTGTAGAGCTTCGACTCTTTACGTCATCGTGCCTTTTGGAGATAAATCTACCTTTGTTATAGCAAGTTACATACACTCTTATCATTTATACAATAGGCGACGATTATCAGCTGCTTCAGAAATCTTTTTCAATGAAATAAAAGATTTGTTAATAATTTTTTTTTTTTTTTTTATAAGAACCAATTAATTGGCTTCTTATTAATTTAATTACGCTCAAAATTCAAAATATATACATTACACCGTTTCAATTATCACCATAAAATCAATACTTGAAATTAATAATTAGTAACAAAATAATCTTTCTTTATTTTAAATCTTTAATTTATTACACAATTTTATTTCACTATTTGAATAAGATATCGTAGACTGCTGTAAGAGATGACGTATATTCAGTAATTTACTATTGGAACAATGCCTATTTCCGAAAATTATGTTATAAAAATTTGAATTTACCGTCAACGTTGCAAAATATATTAGAATAATAAATATCACTGACTGTACCTTGGACGAGTATAGAGAGCGTTTCACTTGGAGGTCCTTCAGGTCTTGAAGGTCTCAGCTGTCTCCAAGTTTAGCGTTGTAGGGCGTAAGTTCTGTCTCAGAAAGTTTTTTTTTGGAAGGAGAAGAATGCTCTGAGAGGTACTGTGGGACTCGATCCGCTGCCGCGCGGTCCCACTACCCACTAAACCATCCTCCTCTCCCCAAACTGCTCACAGGGGAGGAGTAACAGCGTCTAGGAAATATCCCTAATGACTGTAAGAGTCAATCTGAAACATAACAAAATCTCATTAATGGTATAGCGGTGGCGGCTTGAAGATGTCTCTACTCGAGACCAGCCATTAACGGCAACGGCTCCAATGAAGGCACTATCCCGAGAACGAGTGAAGAAGTCGGGCTGGAACAGAAGAAACGTGAGAAAATCATTCCCCGAGACCGGGCCGGCAGCAGAGCAGCTTGACCCGTACCTAAACAGCACTGGCAGAGGGATCCCGGAGCTACGATGAAGGCCCGACTCGAGTTCCGAAGTGAAGAGCTGCTGAAACAGGTAATGCATGAAATCGCTACCCGCAGCCAGATTGACAGTCGGACTACGGGAGACTGGAGAAAGAGTCGGCCGGCGTTGTGTGGTGATCGTCCGTCGAAGAAGAGTGTATTGGATGGGTGACTTCGCTGCCCGCAGTAACCAACATCAGGTACCAGGAGAACTTCCCAATGAAGGCGTCCGCCAGCGACGATGAGTGTGCGTCCGTTAGTCGTGTTCGATGTGAAGCGCTTCCCGTGATAAAACCATCCTCGGAACTCCAAGGGCCGTCCGAAAACCTCACTGGATGTCTCTCGAGAAGAACAGAAGAAGGCACTACCCTGGGTCCTGCTGTGTTGTGTAGACGTCCGTGTCCTGTAGTGAAGTGTGTGTCGAAACGTGAGATAGCAAAGTTTGGACTCTTGTAGATATGCAGTAGCTGGCACCCTACCCTATGCTGTCTTGTGGTTCGTTTTGATTCCTCCTGGGTTATGGAATAGTGCGTCTCTGGATAGATCATGAAGGTCCTGAAGGCTGTTACCGATCCTATTGTGTTTCGGTTAGTTTGAAATAATCATTGATGTGTTGCCTTCCTGTAGTCGTTTCATCTCTGCAACTATTTTCCAAGTTTTACTATAAATAAACGTAGTTACATCTCGGTGTCTCTTCTAGAAGTGCAGCTCCGGCAAGTAACTTTTGGCGTTCTCCCTGACGAGAGACTAAACCGTTACTACTTCGGTCGAACAAATTCCCTGCATTTCCCTTTGATTAAAGTTTCATATCTCATTGTTTTTATGAAAAGGAATTTTGTCATTACTTTTCCTGGATTCAGGATATAGTTTTATCAGAATTTAGCTTTCAATTTTTTAATGACGACGATTTTTTTATTGATCCCGTTTTTTCGTTTACCCAGTTCTATGCTGCTGCTGTGGGCGTGGCTACACTATCTCGGTCGACCACAAAGTTTAACTGGCAATCTTGGTACGAAATTCCTGTTCACTTTGGTCTATGCCAAAAGTACTGTTTTTTTCTGGATTTTCCATAACTCCCGATCCCTTAGCTGGATCCTGGATCGGTCTTCAATTTCTGGTTCGGGACGTCTTCTGGATTCAGTACGAACTCGAATCTAAGCTGTGTGAAATTCCGTTCTGCTTTTGCTGTCGATCGCTATTTCTTCTGTTTCGTTTACTCGATTTCCTGCGTTTCCGATTTTCTTTCACTTTTTGTTCACTTAACCTTTCCCTCAAGTCCTATCTACTACTTTCCCGTTTTTGGTTTTGTCCTACCACTTTTGGTTGAGGAGTTATTACACTTTTAGTTTTTTTTGAAATTGTTCATTTTTTGTTAACTACCCATTTCCCATTATTTTACAATATCTCTCTCTCTCTTGTCTTTACATATATATTTAATTGTTACTGGCTTCTGCCCTTAAAACTTTTTCACCTTATGTCTTTTTAGACCCCTAAAAGTTAATTTATTTAATTTAAGTAAAACCCGTTAATAACGCTAAACTTATTAACTACCTTAAGTTAATACTCTCTCATATTACATATTGCTCCCCTTGCCTTTTTTATTTGAAATTCATTTTCTAAAAAACTCAATTTTACTTTACTTTTTGTTAATTGATTTACTGAAATAAATTTTAATTTAACATTTTTTAAATAAAATCTTTAATTTGGCTTTATTAAACTATTATTTCTTTGTTCTATTTTTATTATAATCCCTAAATTTACCAAATTAGATTTTTTAAGTCACTTCTTATTTACTCATAATTTTTTATTATACTTTTTATCAAGAAACTTTATTAACTTGCTCATTTAAGAAAATTGCTTCATTTTCCTTTCTTTATCCATTTCTCTAAATATCAACTTTTAATTTCAATAAGTTTTTCCTTTGTTTTATAATAATTTGAATTGAACTGTATGGCATCGCCGGAAAAGCCTTGATGGACTTTAGATTATAGGCCGGTTGAAATTGGATTAGGCATGTCTCCATAACTTAGTACATTTCAATATTGTTTATTTCTTATGATTTTGACTTGAGCGAGCTAAGCTAGCTTAGACCGTTTCAAAATGTATTTAAAAGGGTTACTTCGTGTTGTGTTTATGTTTTTTAAATTGATTTAATGGATGTAAAATCCATTTATACATGTTTTTATTATAAGACTTGATAATGGAGTCAACACCCACAACCAGTTATCCCGCAGAAGACGATCGTTCAACGTAAACAAGAAGACAAAAAACTAGCTTTCATCACTGTTTTTCTTATCAAATATTGCTTAAAAATATTGTTCTAAGCATCCACCTTCCTTTAAAGAAAATAAATCTTGATCAATATGGAACATCCAAAATTACGAGGGGGGGGCTGAAACCAATAATTTTTAGGCTAGATAGATCCGCATTTGTTTCTGTGTCCGGATAACCCTTATAAATAGGCCTACTACAAAATTACCCTGTTCAGATTTTGATAAATTTCAAGCAAATTAATATTTTTATCTGTAAAAAAACACATTAATAATGATTAGAAATTAATAATTATTAAATAAATCAACAAACATCAAGTAAATCAATTCACCATGCGATGTTGAGTCATTACCTCACAATATGTAAATTATATTAATTAAAATTAGCAAAGTGCAATACAATTTCAAAGTAGCTGTTAAACATCATCTGATTTATAAAAATTATGCATTCATGAGAAGGTACAAACAATTATTAATCACTTTCTTATGGAGTAAATAATGCTTCATGAACACATTAGTCATTAAAAATGTCCATCTTTCATAATTATACGCGTATACACAACTGTGCATTCTATGTAAATGTTACAATTTACACAACTGTAAAAGTTATCAATGACACGTTAAACTAAAAAATCAGTCGATTAAAACTCTCTATTTAGTTGTTAGTTGTATAAACACTATGTTGTGATTACTTACATAGTGATGCCACAATGGCCGTGGTTGTTAAGGCGTGCAAGCTTTATCAATCGTCATGGCAACTATCAATGGAAAAGTTTCGGGTTCAATTCTCATTGACCCCGAATAATTTTCTAAATGGTTTCTTAACAGACATCATTGGCTGTGGTTCGGATTCCACGTAAAACTGTAGGTCTCGTTTTCATTAGCCTTAAAGTGCGAAACAGCACAACGTTAAAACAAACTTACATAGTGATCACCTTTTTTAATTTTCCAATAATTACAATACTCTTTAATAATAACAAATATGAATTTAATTCGGACAATTTGTCAGAGGAAAAATTAATTTTAAAAATCTTGCAACAAATCTACTCGAAATAGCTTTCTAACATCATAAATATCATCGAAATTGATCAATAAAACTCTAAGACTATGCCTATTTAGATAAAAAATATCCCTTTATACAACATTGTAGATGTAATAAATAAATGTTATTAAGATTAAGTAAATACAGAAAAACATTTTATAATAAAAACAATATACAGTGTAAACCAGGATTCTTTAGTAATATTAATGTCAAGTTGTGATAAGTTTGTACAAATTAGTGTTACCATAGTTTTAACTTATATTGATGCATAGATAACACAATTTTGTATAATTATATGTTTGGTAAATCGCAGACCTGATCTTTGAGTTAAAGGTATAACGACATTGATGTAAAGTCAAAGGCGTAACTTGCAACGATGAAACACTAAGATAGATTGCGCTAAGGCAAGGCAGACCTGTGTGTAAAGTCAAATAGATCAAACAACATCTGCATGAAATAACTAATGAACTCTGGCTGTGCTTCTCCGTTGGTTGTGCTGTAAGAGGCCATACACTCTCTCTCAAATCACATCGCATGTGAATACGACTAAAATAACAAATTGAATAGAGCAATTTAAATGTATTGAAAGTGATTTTACAGTTTCATTTTAAAATATAAGCACGCGTTATTAGAGAATACAAAAATGGGGAAGTATGATAAGTGTTCCGCACAATCATGAACGAGTCAACACGTCATGATCAAGTTAAAATATTCTAATACAAATACATTAACAGAACATATATTTTACAAAATATCTAAACTTTTTAGTTATCTAGTAGAACCTTTATGACCACTGTTATTATTTATAAAACTTAAACTGCATTAGTTTAGAAAATATGGAAAGTATATATTACAAATTATATATTTCAGAAATATCTAGAATATGATGTATTTTTTTAAACTTAATATATTATTAAATATTAAAATGTATATCCTAAAATAAACCCCTTCCAAATATAAGTATCGTTTTTTGCGGTGAGATACGTTGGGCCCCTAACATACGTTTACTACCTGCTGCAGCAACAGTAGACTATTTATTCGTTCCGATTTCTTTATCATTGGTTCCTATTGTTTCAAGGACGTATGTAATTGAATCACAGTAAATGCAAGGTGGTATGCAAAGATTTTGCAAATTTTTCTCATTTCTGAAGAGTGTAATGTGGTGAGAATTAACATTAACATAAGTCACGAAGCACATTTCTAGAATGAGTATAGTTTTTGTTTAAACAAATTATTATTTTATTGCATAATCTCCTCGTTCGGCAAACTTCTTGTGACTTCTTCGTTTGAGGCTACTTTAAAAGTAGGCTATATCAGGAAATATTGAGCACAATCTATAACCTCAGATCGAAAGTTCGTAGAGGTTGGTCCAAACGTTGCCGGACGTTATGGCTTCGTTTTCATCGAAACCTAGGATCGTATTTTTTCAATGAAAACTAGTGTTCATTCGTCAGTTATTCGGTTATGTACAATAATAATAAATATTTGTATGTTAGTTAAGTTTCACTGAAAATAATAAACGACCAAACGAATTTTAATATATTAGATGTCAATTGACTTAGTTATAAGAGTGAAACGTACGATAAACTATGTTTTGATAAGGTAAAAATAACAGAGTCACAATTTTTTTAAAATAATAATTGATTTTATTGAAATTGGTGAAGAACAATTCAGCCTAATTAATGTAGATATGTTCTTACAGAATAGAACGCCTTGCATTTCTGAACCTACAAGAAGAGTCACAATGTTAATAATTAAGTATTGCCCTTAAACTTAGAGTAATTTTAAAACATTTCAAAATAAAATGAACTTTGCTAAAACCATTTGAAGAAAGATTCAAATTATTTATTCGTTACCAGATAAAATAATAAAATTTGTAGTAAATAAACCCTATCGGAAAAATATATTACGCACATTTCAATTCTTGTATATGTAAAAAGAACAAATAACTAAAAATACGTAAAGAATTCAAGTCTTCAAACGTGGTAGTTTTTTTAAGCGAATTTAAATTGTTTATGAAAATTTCATTTTAAACTTTCATAAAAAGAGCCATTGAATTAATAAACCTACATCCTTTTTTTGTAATGATCGTAATTATACATGGTGTAATTGTTTTTAACAGTCTTTACAACCTTAAATAATGTAAATGAATATAAATTTGTGGGATAGTAAAATAAGACGATCACAGATTCACATAACTAAGGGCAATTCTTAAAGATAATTAAATACTTTTTACTGACAAACTCGGAACAACGAAAAGGAAACAAAAATAAATAAAACTAATCACTGAACAACCCTAGTTATTTTGATTGAACTAACACTGATGTAGATTTCGATGATATATTATCAGAGGGCTTTTACTCTACTCTGAGGCGTAGACCATATTGATTATCTATGGTTTCGAAAAGTAAGAAGATAAGAGGATTACCTAGAGAATAGAAAGAGCAACAACAACGACAAAGAGACAAGAGCAATGGCTAGAATGTTTTGACGCTTACTGTCTTTCCTTTATGCCAGATGGACTAATGAAGACATAGGTGCTTATATTCTGCTCTGCTTGTTCACAATAGCTAGGAAAACTACGGAAATTAGAACTGCCAGGCACATCCCAACTGTGGATATTTACAAAGACGAGACATGGCGAGATTACGATCAGAGATACTTTATGACCCAAATTGACCTACTGTGGCCAATTTTGAGATTAACTGGTCAAAATGGCCACGGTCTATAACCCTCCTTCAGTAAACGTTACGCTATTTGGAGAAGACAAGAACTTTTAAAAATATTTTATGGCAAGTTGATAGAGTAGAAGGAGCATCTGGAAGAGGTAAAAGAAAATAGACGCAGAATTAACAATATGTCCTGATATGGATAGGTAGGAACAAAAATGGGTGAAAAAGGATTGGAAAGAAGGAACCAGCACGAAGATATGTGAAAACAGTTCCTTGCTGGACCTTGACTGAAATCAGACGGTAAAAGTTAAGGTACCTGTTAGTCTCACACACGATATTGAGAAACTGAGATTCTTTAAGTAAGGAAGAACTTCATTTAACATCATCATTTATTTGCTATTTAATCGAAAATGTTTTTAAAAGCAGAACTACAAAGATCAGATTAATGTGTGTATTCAAAAGAATATTTCATACGTGCTTCCAGCATCAAAGACTGGTTTTTGGGTGTAACATTACTTTAGTGGATAGTTCAACAAACTTGCCATACAGCTGATTCGTAACTCGAGCAAAGCTGGTGACAAAAGTAGCTACATTTATTTATAATTTTAAAAATTATTAAACTTTGATATACTCTACTCAATAAACAAACTTTCGATATGTGAAGTAATTAAAAACAGAAAACGGATTATCATATTGAATGGTTTGTGTGTACACTATTAATTGATTCCATTATTAAATACGTTTTTAATATTTGTTAACAGCAAAACAGACATAAGTACCGTTATTGTTTGTTGATATTATTAATTTATTTCTATGGAATTTGTTTTCTGCCTTACGTCAACATTCATAACTAATTTAAAACAATAATCTCTGTAAATAATTAAAGTGATAAAAAATTAATGATTATTGGATTAAGTTAGTTAATTGTAAACTTTGAAACCTTTTTTTTTGTATTTTGAAGGAAAGTTTATATTTATGTTATACATCTTTAATTAATTAGCAGAACGTTTTGATTAGCATTTCAGTAATTTCATGTGATTTAAATAAAACAATGTATTTAGATATTTTCATTGCGAATTTATTTGAATACAATTTGTTTTGGAAGTTTCTTGAGGATTTCGTTTTGTAAATATGGAATACCATAAAAACGGATTACCTTTTATGCTACGATTACCGACCTCTAGCAAACCAAACATAATTATAGTGTGCAAAATTATGGTGACAATCCCATTGGGCAGGATTCTTCTAATTGCTTGTCGCACTCGTTTTAAATTTTCAGTAGTTAGTCTTGTTCTTTCTCTCCATTTTCCGTCACTTGAACTATCTCTTTGAAGTCTTTTACTCACAGTTTAATTGCGTGTACTGACTGCACTTTGGCTTTGCGATTTATTCAGAAATATTCACGTAAACACGCCTAGAAACTTGGTAAACGGATTCTACCACTAAAGCACGCTGTTCTGGTTTATCGCTCCATTATGGATACATTTTTTTAGATATGTACAATAAAACTTTGAACTTGCTGTAAAATTATTCTCGTTTACACATGACTGTTCAAATCACTGCCTCAACGTTTAACCAGGGATCAGTTTTAGTGCTTGCCACGTAATAAATTAACTGAAACTAAATAATCATACAGATGATGTCACACATTCGTATTTCTTATTAGACTGGAGTTGGAATGACGGCATTGGTGTAAGGGTAAAGGCGAGACGTGCAACAATGACTCACTTTGATATATTGAGCTAAGGCAAGGCAAACATGTTTGTGCGTTGAGCCCAAATAGATGAACCACACAATGGTTGTAATAAATAATATCGTCTTGCCATCTGGTTTTATGAGAGGAGTTAGATTTTTTTATAAATTACGAATTTAGTAAATAATATTATTTTATTTGAAACTTAGGCTGACTATATCAGTCACCTTTGGGATAAAGCATCTTGCAGTAGTTTTATTTTTTTATTTTAAAGAATAAACACTAAAGTGGTCATCATCGATTTAAAAACATGAGCATTCATAATGTTTCCAGGGTGATTTACGAATATATGCAGAATGTACACGTAAAAGTAAAGAAAGGAAGTTATAAAAACATACGTCCGGAAATGCTTTGTCTTCTAGATATCCACCATTTGTTAATAATTATTCATATCTAAAGAAATGTTTGACTGAATGAGTTCAAATTCGGCATGAAGTTTAACCTTACAATTATCTATTATAACATAAATAAGCGATTATATCCAATTGTGCGTTTTAAAACGACGGCTGTTTGAAAATTTCAAATCTAAATTACTCAAAAACCCTACATTTTAACAACAAATTTCAAGGAACCTTTTTTGTAGCCCTTTTGATTTCCTATCTGATGGTGTAATTTTAAAAACAATAGAATAAAGGATACAATGGATATACAAGGATATAATCGCTTATTTTTCTTGAGTTAGATCATTGCTAGGTTAAACTTTGTGCCAAGTTTGAACTTAATCAGTCAAACGTTTCTTTAGGTATGAATAATTTTGGGTCCATTTGGGTTAGTCTCAGAAATTACTGAAACTATTTCAAAAATCTTTCTCTAATGGATGACTTAGACTTTTCTCATTAGATTTTAGACTTAATTTAGGTTCATTTGTTTTTAGGAGTATTTAGTTTTAGCTCTAAACATATA